>CP053457.1:10048044-10227616 GCA_022644695.1 Cenchrus purpureus | reverse complement strand
CGACACGGCATGGTACGCAGAGGCTCCACGAGCCGCAGACGGTAGCTCGGCCACCCATCTCGCTCGGAACTTCTCGAGTCGCTTGAAGATCCGTGGCTTCAAGCCTTGCAAGATCATGCCGTTCGCCCTCTCGACTTGTCCGTTTGTCTTCGGGTGGGCAACGGCCAACCAGTCCACACGAATGTTGTTGTCATCGCAGAAGTTGAGGAATTTCTTCCCCGTGAACTGGGTGCCGTTGTCGGTGATGATCGTGTTGGGTATGCCGAAGCGGTAAATGATGTCGGTGAAGAAGGATACCGCCTCCTCGGAGCGGACGTTGACGATGGGTCGAGCCTCGATCCACTTGGAAAATTTGTCGACCGCTACGAGGAGATGAGTGAAGCCCCCGGGCACTTGTCGGAGCGGCCCCACCATGTCGAGGTGCCATACGGCGAAAGGCCACGTGATGGGGATGGTCTGGAGCGCCTGCACCGGGAGGTGAGTTTGTCAAGCCTAGAACTGGCATCCTTCACAACGCCGTACAATGTCCTGTGGGGGTAAGAGAATCCTTGTCGGAAGGCTTTTCCGACAAGTGTTCTCGGGCCTGCATGATGACCGCATGTGCCGGCGTGTATCTCGTGGCGCCGGCCTTGATCTCCAAGGATGCATCGCAGAGAGCTCGCCCTCGTTGAGGGCGAGCGCCTTTGCTCGCCGGCGTGATGCGTCGGGCGCCCGTTGGTCGGAGGGCAGCTTTCCTTCGACTAGCCACTCGAGGATCGGGAACCGCCAGTTGGGATCTTCAAGATTTAGCTCGGGTAGCTGGTCGATCGCCATGACTTCGGGTTCCTCCTCCTCGGGTGGCTTCTCCTCGGCGAGCAGGAGGGCGTCTTGATCGCTGCGAAGACTCCATGAGTGCCGGTTGCGGCGGATCGCGATCTTGGCGAATCGTCGGCGGCCTTGTTATAGTCGCGCAGTACATGATGAAGCTCAAGCTCGTGGAACTTGCCTTCTAGATCGCGCACAGCTTGACAGTACGCCGCCATCTTTGGGTCCATGCAGTTCTTGTCCTTCATGACCTGGTCCACGACCAGCTCCGAGTCCCCTCTGATCTCAAGGCGTTTGATCCCGAGCTCAACGGCTATTCGGAGGCCATTGATTAGGGCTTCGTACTCGATGGCGTTGTTTGATGCCGGGAAGTGTAGTCGTACCAAGTACTCCATGCGCACGCCCAGAGGCGAGATGAAGACAAGGCCTACACCGGCTCCTTCCTTCATGACCGAGCCGTCGAAGTACATGATCCATGTCTCATGCTCGATCGGCGCCAGGGGAGTCTGAATCTCCGTCCACTCGGCAACGAAGTCTGCGAGTACTTGGGACTTGATAGCACTGCGTGGTGCGTACGTTATGTTTTGCCCCATCAGCTCGAGCGCCCACTTGGCGATTCTTCCTTCGGCCTCGGGGTTCTGGATGACCTCCCCGAGCGGGTATTTGGACACCACGGTGATGGGGTGCGCGTCGAAGTAGTGTCGGAGCTTGCGCTTGGTCATCAGGATCGCGTATACGAGCTTTTGCATCTGCGAGTATCGCGTCTTGGAGTCGGAGAGCACCTCGCTGACGAAGTACACGGGTCGTTGCACCTTCTGTGACCTTCCGGGCTCTTCTCGCTCGACCACCAATGCGACCACGAGTTCGAGAGATGCAGTGGAGTATCGGCTCTTGGTCGGAGCTGTGAGGATCGGTGGGCTCTTGAGCATGTTCTTGAGCTGAGTCGGCGCTTCCTAGCCTGGGGTCCACGTAGTGGTCGGACTTCTTCATGAGCTTATGCGGTGGCGGTCGCTCTCAGTCGTGCTATGAAACGGCTCAGAGCCGCGAGGTAGCCCGTGACACGCTGTACGCCTTTTAGGTTCTTGATTGGTCCCATGTCCATGATGGCCGAGATCTTCTCGGGGTTTGCCTCAATGCCGCGTTCCGACACGACAAAGCCAAGGAGCATGCCCCTTGGAACCCCGAAAATGCATTTCTCGGGGTTTAGCTTCGCCCTTTGTCGCTGACCGCCAAAGACCTCGATGAGGTCGGGAACCAGATCCCCGGTCTTCTTCGATTTGACGACGATGTCGTCAACATACGCTTCGATGATGCGTCCTTTCAACTCCCCGAAGACGCGCCGCATGCATCGCTGGAACGTAGCACCCGTGTTCTTGAGCCCGAAGGGCATTGTTTCAAGATGCACGAATGTGAGTGATGAACGAGGTTGCGAGTTGGTCCGCTACACACATCGCTATCTGGTGGTTCCCGGAGTACGCATCGAGAAAACAGAGGGTTTCGCACCCAGCTGTCGAATCGACTACCTGATCTATGCGAGGCAAAGGAAATGGATCCTTGGGACATGCCTTGTTAAGGCCCGTGTAGTCAACACACATCCTCCATTTCTTATTCTTCTTCTTTACAAGTACAGGGTTAGCAAGCCACTCGGGGTGGAATACTTCTCGAATGAACCCTGCACTAAGGAGCTTCACGATCTCCTCGCCAATCGCCTTGCACTTCTCGTCATTGAAGCGGCGAAGGCGTTGCTTTACCGATTTCGATCCCGGCTTGATGTTCAGTTTGTGCTCGGCAACCTCTCTCGGGATCCCCTTCATGTCGGAGGGTTTCCACGCGAACACGTCGAGGTTCGCTTTGAGGAAATCGGGCGCGCTTCCTATTTAGGATCGGCGCCGTCCCGTCTGAGCGTCGGGCCATCGTCGGAGACGGCCGCATCCTTGACGTCCTTGGCGGGCTCGAAAGAGCAGGCCGCTCGCTTGGACGACTCGGGGACATCCTGGTCCTCGGACGGAGGCTCGGCGTGGAGCCTCTCGAACCGGATGAGTGCCTCGTGGCTGGAAGCACTTTCGTCGCGCACTTGAATGTGCGCTGATCGTGGTCCCTCTTGTGATGATCCTTGGACCGGAATCTTCAGCTTCAGTGCGTATAGTTTGGCACTGACCATAAACTTAGCGTCGCCGGCCTCCCGAGGATCGCATGGTACGTCCCCGAGAACCCCACCACTTCGAAGGTGAGGGTTTCGGTGCGGAAGTTCCGCAAGTCCCCGAACGTGACGGGCAGATCGATCTGCCCGATGGGGAGCGCCTCCATCCCAGGGACGACCCCGTGGAATGGATCGGCGATGACCTCCCGGGGACAGCGGGATGCCCATGTTGTCAGCGTGAGCGCGCAGAGCACGTTGATCCCGCTTCCCCATCCATCAGGACCTTGTGGATCCTTTTGGACTTGAACAAGGTAGCTACCACTAGTGGGTAGGATCCTGGCTGAGGCACATGGTCGGGATGGTCCTTGCGGTCGAAGGTTATCAGAACCTCTGACCACTTTAGGTAGGACGGCTTCGCGGTGTCGGCGTTGAAGACTTCTCGCCGGATGAGCTTCTCGCGCCGCCTCGAGGGTCTTGCCGGAGATCCACCGAAGATCATGTGGACCGCACCATCTTCACCCGGAGACATAGCCCACTGCCGTCTCGTTGTCGGGGGCCTCCCTTCTTGGGTGGATCCGCCGTTCTTGGCTTGAGGGTGCCGTTGACGTAGTTCTTGATGAGCCGGCAGTCCTTGAGCGAATGCTTGACGGGGACCTCGTGGTGCGGGCATGGCGCGTCCAGGAGTCTCTCGAAGTGGTCCTTGGACGGCACGGGCTTGGTCGGGTTGCCCTTGGGCGTGGCGCCTGCGCTCCAGCTGCGACCAAGTTGTCGTCGCGACGGCGCTTGTCGTTCTTCTTCTTCTTCTTCTTGAAGCGCGAGGATGTTCCCTCGCCGTGGTCCACGACTTGCTCCCCCTTGCCCTGAGGGGTGTTGAGCATCGCGGCGACCGCTTCCTCGCCGTCAGCGTGGTTGCTCGCAATGTCGAGAAGCTCCCGAGTCGTACGAGGCATGCGGCGCCCGAGTCGGTGGATGAGGGAAGTACAAGTGCCGTGGATGCAGGCAGCGAGATGGCGTCGTTGGCGGTATGTGGGAAGCTTCGGTGCAGCGCTTGGAGAAGCGCGGATGTACTCAGAGCTCTCTCCGGTTGCTGCATGCGGTTGTGTGCGGCTCCATTACTTGCCGGGCGCTATGCGTGCCACAGAAGTTCTCGGCGAACTTCGGCGCAGGTCGGTCCAATCATGGATCTTGTCACGCGGCAGGTGCTCGAGCCACGTTCGCGCGGAGTCGCCGAGGTAGAGGGGCAGGTTCTTGATGACGAAGAGATCGTCCGTCGCTCCCCAGATGTGGGCGGGCGGTCGGTAGTCCTCGAGCCACCGCAGCGGGGTTGGTGTCCCCGTTGTACCAGGGTACGTTGGTGGAGCCCGAGAAGCGCGAGGAACCTCGCATCCGGATGCTCGGCCAAAGGCCTGTGGACCTCTACGGTTCGGCGACCCGGTGCGGTCCGCAGTCGTCGTCAGCATCGTGGCGTCGCCTGCGTCCTCGATCGTCGTGGTGGCGCGAGCGGTTGTCGACACTCTCAGCCCGTCGACGGGCCTCGATGGTGTTCCGCGCGTCGCGGTTGGGCCCGAACCGGCTCTTGACCGCTGACGTGGCGGTCCCGCCCCCCTCCCCGCGGTCCCGATGCTGAGAGGGAGGTGGATTCGGGCCATGCGTGGATGGTGCTCACCGCCCGCTCGGCGCGGCAGCGCTGGCGAGCTTTCCGCTTCTTTGTCTTGCCGCCGCCGAGTAGCGCCTGCGGCGCACTCGTCGCTCTTGGGAGGTCGCCGCCTCCGGACAGCGGCAACATGGCTGCCGCGGCGAGTTGCGACGCCGCTGAAAGAGTGGCGGGGCGTCAGCATCGGCGTTGGCGTCGACGTTAGCGCCCTTGTTGGCGCGTCGGTCGTTGTCGCGTGTTCGTCCCCGGGCCGGCGGCGTTGGTGCGCGGGCTCAGGGTTGTTCGGCAGCTGGGCGGCGTTCCCGCCGCTCGTCGTTCCCCTCACGGGGCTGCTCCTGCACGGGGACGTCCTATGCAGGTTGTCGATCGCGGGGCTTTGGGTCCATCCCCAGCTCCTGGTGAAGAATGGCCAGCTCCTCGTCGAGCTGGCGCTTGGCCTCCGCGAGTTTGTCGAGCCGTGCCCGTCGTTGGGCGTCGGCGGCGCGGTGACGCGGTGCCGGCTCCGGGTCGGAGCTGCTCGATGTCGAGGCCACGCAGACGTTGCACTCCCGCGTGGGGTCACGCTGCCGCGTGGTTTGTGTCCTTCGAGTCGTCGCAGATCCGGAGGCGGCGCCGGTCACGCGCAGGTTGTTAACGTAGGCCGTCACCGGGTCGTCCGGGAGGCCGGGCTGTCCACAGGGGTACATTGCGGTGTACCGTTCCATGAACTCCCCCCAAGCAAGCGGCTCGGCTCCGCTTGCCTGGAAGGCGAGGTCGGTGAGGTAGTAGGCAGCAAGCCTAAAACGCTCTTGCGTTGGGTTTGGCCCCAACATGCCGACGATCGTCTGCGTCAAAGCCTCGGACGAAAGCTTCACGCCCGCGGCCCGTCGGAGACGTTGGGACGAGGTGGCGGGCGAAAATGCGCCCGTGACAGACTCCGCCCGGCCCGGTGTAGACGGCCGAGGAGCGAAGCGCAAGGTGGCCCGGTCAGCGGACCGCACCGTCCATCCGATCCGCTGGTGAAGTTCGTCGAGACACACGATGTCGCGCCAACCGCGGGTTCTCTGCCCGGACGAGAAATTTGTATCGATCGTGTGCGGGCTGGGATGGTTAGCACAAAGAGACAACAGATTTATCTGGTTCGGCCTCCGAGAGTAATACCCTACGTCCGATGTCGAGCTACCGTGTTCCGTGCTAGGGGTGTTTGTAGTAGGGGTTACAAACTGGTCGGGGGAGGGTATCGGACCCAAGTCCCTTAGAATGGTGTTCGATCTGTAGGAGGTCTAACCCTTGTGACGGTTGCTCTCCTCTCCCTTTTATAGATGCAAGGGGAGGGGCACAAGGGGAAAGGAAATATGAGGTATAGTGCTTGGTCGCTGGGATGTCCCGTCGTGCGTCGCTATCCGTCAGGACGCATTGAAGCTGCGCTGTTAGTCGTGGGGCCAGCGTGGCTGGCGGGTATTCACTCCGGGACGCCCGGCGCCTCTTCCGAGTAGTTCGTTGGTGTCTAGGTCCGTCCGAGCACTTGACCAGCCCGCCACATTAAGGCCTAAGTGTAGACTGTAGCTCGTCGTAGGGGGTGCTTGAGTGCCTCGGGCGAAGCTTGCGTGTGGCAGAGTTGGAGATGATGGCGGCGAGACCCGCATTAAGGCTCTTGTCGGGGCCAGCTGCTTGCATGGGCCGCCAGCTGGTGCAGTTGCATGGCGCGGGGAACCGGTCCCCCACGCGTCGTGGTGGAGGCGTTCGCGCCCCAGGCTCGTGCCGCGTGTCATGGCCCACGCCCTTGATACCGGAGTCGGGGGAGCTTCGCGGGGCGAGAGACTTGTCGTGCGAGGCGGAAAGTTATCGTGCGAGGCGGAAAGTTGTCGTGCGAGGCGGAAAGTTGTCGGAGGGGGTCCCTCTGGTAGGGAACTGGTCGGAGATGCTCCCAACTGGTCGGGAGCATGACGTCTAGCCAGTGAGGGTCTTGACCGGGGTCCTCAGTCCCCCTCGTCTTGAATCTTGGCATTGACATTGTCAATCTTGGCCTTCACATTGTCAATAGTGTCGGATTACCTTGTGTTGAGGGAGATCATTTCGCCGTCAAAGGGGGCCCTAATCTGGGCCCTCGTCACTAATGATGGTTTAATTAGGCTCAATAGATTCGTCTCCCAATTACGGTCCATCTATATAATGATGTTTAGATCTTCTCATTAGCATCCAAACACTTGATGCAATATTTTCAACAAGTTTCTTCCTCCAACTAAATAAAGCCTGGTACTACATGATGTATCTACGGATCCAATGTAGATCAGAGGGTGGCTATCTTCTTTAGAGTTGACGCCGGAGACCCGGTAACTAGTGAGAATGCCACTCCCCCTGGGGATTGGGGAATGACAAAGGCAGAGCCAAGACACAAGGAGCAGCGGTTGTGCTTAGAGCTGGACAAAAAGCTCATAGCTCGATTGGCTTGTAGCTAATTCGGCTCGGCTCGTTACTCTAATGAGCCAGCTCGAGTGAGCAGTTGAACTCATTATCTTGGGTTTAGTCTCACATTGAAAACTAATGGTGGGGGCAACTCTTACCCATTAGGCTAGTCTTTTAGGTTGAACTAGACCCAAGACCTTGTTGTTGTGGGCCTTGGTGGACCTAGGCCCGACGGGGTGTCGGCTCGTGTGTATATCGGGTTGGACTGGAATCCGCTAGGCACTCTAACATGTGGTGTCAAAGCTGAATGATGGAAAAACTTGGGAAAACATCTCCAGAGTCACACGGTGACGGAAGAGCACATGAGCATCTTCGAAGAATCACATGAATGGTTGTGATCGAAGAGTTGGACTCAGAGCTTATAACCTTTCAGGAGATCACATGTGTTGTATGTGATGAAAGTGGGATCAATGTGTGATGCGAGAGATTATTAGGTTTAGTTCCACATCGAATATATTGCCGGATTTAGTCCCACATCGGAATCTGAAATTGATGATAAAAGAGCGCAGCATAAAAGTGGAGCAGTCCTCACCCAGCTCTAACTACGCTGCAAAGGCAGCAATTGCTACAAGAGCTGCATGCAGCCAGACAGATCTTTTTCTCATACGATAAGTATATTTGTTGTGAGAGAAAAATATTACGTGCTAATTAGTACAATCTATCTGTTGTGAAAGAAAATATTGCAGAAGAAGCTGAATGAAAAAGTTATATTATAATTTTTTTTCTTCGTTTAAATGTGTGGGAGTCACGAACTACCGCACGTTGCACGCAATTCAACTCTGGTTATTCAGATTTAAGAAAAATACCTGGCTAGCCAGTCGTTGAGCTTTGGTAGAAAACATCAGATCCGCAGCCATATAAACCAAGGTTAAAATACCTTTACGTAAGTAAAACAATTCATTTACCATATCAACCCTGTTTGGTTGGAACAGGTATTATGAAAACTGCAGCAAAAAGAATTCTGAATTTTGTACTGCTGACTGCCTTAACTATTTTGATATTACAGCACAACCAACCACTTTATAATCCAGGTTCCAAACAAGGTTTCATGATTATGAAACCGTTCAGTGTTTTTATTCGGGCACCTGTTTATTTGTGCACCCGTCCCTACATATAATCTACCATATTTCTAATTTTTTATACCAAAGCAAGCAGCACAACATGCCACGTCACTGGCAATTCTTGGCCGTCGCATCGCGTGATGAACAGTCTAGATTGAGAGGAGGTTTGGCGATTGAAAAAAAATCCTCCTATTTCATCATAATTTGACCCGCCAGCCCTCCCTCCCCTCAGGCAGGTAATCTTGTGAAAAACAATCACCGAGTAATTCGGTCGGTAAGAATTTAGTCCTCCATAACGACGAGCCGCCTGCTAATCTTCACGCAGCAGAACGACGATTGGATATATCTAGACGAACTTACATAATCACAGACGACAACAGAGACAAAATCTTTGTTAATAAGGTTCAGTCAAAGCCTACATCTCCTGGGCATGACTACGGGCGCTCCTTCCCAACACTGCAACACCAATCGCTTTAGGATCGGCATCGTGCCACCTTCCCCCATGCAAGCCTATCGCTATGTCATCATGGTTACTGCAGCTGTCCCCTCTTCATATGAACAGGCTTGGGTTATAAAGTATAGCACGGACTCTACCCTATACTGCTAAATACAACTCAAGTCCCATCGTAACCGGACTTGTATGACACAATATCTAACAAAGTGCACCTTGGCAAATATTCTGCCACCCTAAAGCAGTCATGTGCGAGCCTCGCTCCATGTACACTGGACTTGCGCTATCACCTTTGCTGCTCAATCAAGAGCTGCTTGAAGTAACACTGCTATATATCCCTGCAAATCACAACTTCGTGACTCCACCTGCAACTGTGCATCCTTCTCTTCTATTATCATATTCTCTACCAAGCAAAATAAGATTCATCCCCGTCTAAACAACAATTGAACCTAACATCAGGCTTTGCCACACTACACTCATGATACTGAGAATCTCACAATCATCACCATACACATACCAGAATTGCCACATTAGCATTGATCTTCCATTATAGCAACCATACTCCGCCAAAGATTTTACACCATAGTTTCCTGCAACTCCGTCCAATCTGATTACACTAGTTGCAAGTGCAAACTACATCATCTACACTCCTTTCCAATCTAGTCCCACGTTGTTTGATTATACTTCACTAACCCACACGTGCAACTCCAATCGGCTCACACTTTGCTGATTTGGAAGCACGCAATATCCTCATATGTAAACCTGCATCCTGAGCTCGCACCATGGGACACCACGACATAGAGAACAACAACCTCATCAGTCGTCACACTCCTATGTCATCATCATTCATCCTGTCGTCGTTTCTAACCCAGTCTGACCAATCTATTGTTGCCAATCTCTCTGTCATGCTCCATGGTATGTTCACCCTCCAAGCGAATTGTTCGCCAACCATAATGACCTATCCACCCTGCAAACTGTTCGGTTGAGCGAGCTGCTCCACACTGTACCTTGACCCTGTCAGCCTGCCACGTGACTGCACCGCTTCTGAACACCCACTAGACCGCCATTGAACTCTCGTCAACCACTTTCCACGCCACAACTAAAACACCGTCAATAGTCTATCACCCACTCCCCCTCTTATAACATACAAACAACGATTCCTTTCGATTTTTTACTTAACTAGCAAAATCTTGCACTATGGTATCAATTCAACAACCAAAAATGGACTTCTTAAACAATTGAACTCATACATGTGGTAAGATTTGACAGGAAATTAGTACATAATTAAATTAGCTTATCTACCAGAAGGTTGACATAATTAATTAATAAAGACATTCGTCACTCACGACTGCGTTCTGATAGAGCATTTGTTTGTAGACAGGACTAGAGATCAGTCAGGCGATTTGTATGATTTATCAGTATCAGCAAGTAGTATTTTTCCCTCACAACAAATAAGCACCTGTCACTTGGTACCTGCCAGCTAATAGCATTTTTCCCTCGTAACAAATCAACACTCATTTTTCTCTCATAACAAATCAACACCAGCCACTAGTCAGCCAACCGAACAAGAAGTCATCAGCTGGCACTAGTAAGCAGCATCTTATCCATGCTGGCATCAAAACCTCATCCATGCCAGTATATAGCATTTGGACTCACGACCTCCCACTTCGTGCAGGTTCTTTTTACTCACATATATAGATGCCGTGTTGGAGCTGAGTTATATTCCTTTGATCCTTGGTTAAAGTTTTTAGGTATCTAAATGCATGATTTCAAATAAAAAAAATCTCAATTTTCAAGTGAAAGTTGTAGATCTCGTTGAAAAGGATAATTTCATAAAATGTTTGTCATTACCCAAGTCCCTATGTAAAAATTATGAATTTCTATATATATGACCTAAAATTCAAATTACAAGACAATGGCAACTACAAGTGGTGATCATACACATTATTTGTGCATCGAATGATATTAAATGAAAAAATGTATGCTGTAAAGTTTTAGATCTTATCAAAATGTACAACTTTAATGTGAAGTTTCTCTTCATATGAATTCATATAAAAAGTTATGAATTAAACATAAAATTCAAATTATAAGGATGCGTTTTTTTGGCATCCAAACCACTTTAAATTTAATCAAGAAAGGATTTCAACTACAAAGTTTTATATCCCACCGAAACATACAACTTTTATATTAAATTTATCTCCATTCGAATACTTATGCAAAAGTTAAAAAGTTAAAATTTCTAAGTATATACGAGAGCTGAAGCTGATAACGGTGGTGAGAGACATGGGTACCCATGGGTCCCCACCGACCAGGGTCCCGGAGGTCCCTGTCAAGAGGACCCGACCTGTCAGAAGCCCCACCGACCTGCAAGTGGGCCCGGAGACCTTATCCACAATCCCGGCGACCTCGGAAGACCTCGGACGATCTCATCCAGACTCCGGAAGACCTCCCGGGCTTGTGGCGCAAGCTTCTCCCTAGATCGCGGTGCGGCGCTGTCAATAGGTCCGAGGATTGCGGGATCCTCTCTGTAATCACGGAAGGAGACCTTCCTAATCTGTAACCGACCCCGATGAGGGTCCACCGACCTCGAATGGAAACCTTAGCCCGCTGGCCATATAAGGCGGCCTAGAGCTCCATTCGAGGGGACTTCCCCCATTCACGCATAATTCCACCACACTGGACGTAGGGTTTTACTCTCGAGGCCCCGAACCTAAAACCCTTGTGTGTCCATTCGCCATTCTCGCCGTTCCGAGTTCCATCCGAACTACCACCTCACGCCAGGTCCCGATCCTCCATCAATCAACCTACAACCGCTGGTAGCCCCTTATGGATCTGTCCAGTCTCACCCCGACTGGCCAGTAGGGGTGATCGGAACCGGCAAAGATGGTGGCCCGATCCGTGTCGCTTTTCCGGCATGGCGGACATCCTCGCCAACCCGTGGAGATCCGCTGTTCCTTCACGGCGACCTCAACCACGCTGGGCGGCGCGACCTCCCAACGGCTCTCCAAGCCCCGGCCGATCCTGCCGCCCCTCAGCTCGATCCGAAGTCAAGACCCACCCGCCCAAACCCTATGACATCGTCAGGGGAATGGAGCGATCATCGACATGATGGAGGAAACCTCCAGAGCGAGAGCCCAACATTAACGCAGACGCTGCGCACCGCAAGACCTTCCTTCGGTTCTGCGCCATCCCCGACGCTCACGCAGCGCCAAGTCCATCCTGCATCCAACTGGGCGGCGCCATCCGCGACCTCAAGCCCGAGCTCGCGCCTCGCCGCGATCCGCTCGACGCATCGCACCTACCACAAGGGCGCACGGCACACCCTCCGTGGCTGCCGCACACGGAAGAAGATCGACCAGAGCGACGCCCGCACGCACACGCGAACTCCCACGCCTCCGACGGTGAGTTCGAAGCCCGATCCGCTCTCCCCAATGACCAAAGATCCACCCGCGGGTCCCGGTGGTTTCGAACGAATCCACCACGCGGTCGGGCGACGGACTCCGAGGAGGCACGCGATCCAGTGGCAACGCCAACCGCGCCTGCAGGCGGGCGGAGGAGCAACGCCAGCGGCCTCCGCGCGCCGAGACCCACGCCTCGAGTTCGAAGAGGCGGGCTGCCGACGCTCAACAGCCCCTCGTGCCAACCTGCGCCGCTATGGCACGCCTCCAAGAAGCCAACGCCCGAGGTCGAGCGGCCATGGCCTACCTCGGTCGCCACCCCGGTGGAGGAGAAGAGCGTGTCCGCAGATCTACGGCCGAGTCAAGATTCCAGTCGATCCAATCGACCGCGATAGCAAGAACCTCCACCATCCAGAGGAGGTCAACCAACCCCGGCCAGCCGCGCCAGCGCCGACCTACGCCAACCTCGACAAGAACCGGCATGACGTCGCGACGCACATCGACCGCGCCACCGCGAGCGTGAGGAGCGAGAGCGCGACGTCGCCGATCACGATGAGTACGGCCTGCCGCCCATCGCATCATGGAGCGTGAAGAGGAGCGCGATCGCCACGCCGAGAACCGCGACGTGCCCAAGACGAGGCGGACTACGGCCACCCGAGGGTCCCAACCCAGATCGCCACGATCCCATCGCGGCCCGCGGACGATGGTGCCGCGGGCGGAGACGCGACGACATGGCTATCACCGCTTCCCGCTGGCTCGCTCGATCGCCTACCCCGACAAGCCGCAAACATCCGTAACGTACGGCCGACCCCAACATCCGGGTTGTCGACCTACCACGCGCCGGCCAAGGGCGGCGGCAACTTCGACCACATGGGCTTACTTTCCGCTGGTGATGGGCGACGACCATCGCCTGCTCAACAACCTCGGCGGGCATAGCATCACGTCGGCCGACCGCCTGTGCCTTCACGCGAACTTCCAGCGACCTATAAATCGCCCGGAAACGCCTTCAACCTCGGAGGGTGACCATGAAGACCAACGATGGCGGTGACTACACCAACCGTTCTTTCGAGAACCGCAACACCGGCGTCCCGACGACTGTGTCGTCGACTACAAGAAAGGTCTCGTGGACCGCAAGGTCTCTTGAGAAGATCCATGAGTCCGCCACCTCGCCCACCATGGAGGTCCAACAAGCTCATCGACACGAGAGGCGCCGGTCAACCCTTTGACCACGACGCACGATGCAAGCACCTCGGCGCACCGCGATTCCAAGTTCCGCAAGCGACCTTCGAGGTGCTCGCGCGATGGCGCCGACCTTCGACGCTCAACGCCGATGAGTTCAACCGGTGCCCGACAGCCCCGCACGTCCATGAGGGGCCACACCTCCGCGAGTGCCAAATTCAAGAGGGGCCTGCACCCAAGACCGGACCCAGAGCGATCGACGCCTTCACGCCGCTACAACAACAACCGCCGACGACCGACGGCGCGGCGAGACAACGCCGACGACGGTGATAACCAAGCCGGAGGACCGCCGCGATGAGCAGCGACCGCCTCCTCCCGCGAGACAGTAACCCCAACGGCCCTTCCAAGAGGCCAAGAGGTCGATCAACATGATCGCTGGCTCAAGACCGGTGAGGAGGTACCGCAAGGACACGCGAGATCCAGCTCATCCACACCAAGCCATCGCAGCCCTCGCTGGTGGAGCCATCACGCTTCTCCGTGGCTGATCACCGGGTCCACATCCTGCATCCCGGTCTACCCACTGTCCGTCGAGCCCATAGTCGAGGGCGCCTCGCTCAAACCCTCATCGACGGAGGAAGCGGGCTCAACGTCATCTTCGCCGAGACCTTGAAGAAGATGGACTTCACTTCAAGAGGTCGACGAGCCCTTCTTCGGCATCGCCCCGCAAGGCGGCTCACCCATGGGTCGGGTCTCCTCCCGACGCTTCGCATGGAGGAGAAACTTTCCGCGAGTACTCACCGAGGTCGCCGACTTCAAGTCCTCCTACCACGCCATCCTAGGTCGCCCCATGCTGGCCAGTTTCATGGCATCCCGCACTACACTTGGTGTTGAAGATGCCGCCCCAACGGAGTCCTCATCTCACGGCGACACCCCATCGCCTCGCCTGCGCGACAACGAGGCTCGAGCATCGCCACGACGAACGCCTCGCCGCCCCCGCGGCCATGGTCGCCGAAGAAGGTCGCCCGACCGACCTGACCATCCCGGAGCAGAAGCGCGCACCGACACCGACGCCACGCCACATCGAAAGAAGGTCCGCTCGCCCGCTCGACCCAGAAGACGGTCATCGCGACAACCCTGGGAGAAATAGGAACTCACGCCACCGCTTTCCTCCGGACAACGCCGACATATTCGCATGGACCCCATCGGATATGCTGTGTTCCAAGGAGCCGAGCACTCCTTGATGTAAGCAAGACGGCCAAGCCTGGCTGCGTTACGCTTATGAAGGATCGCAAGGAGGTCATTAGGGTAGAGATAATAAAGCTCCTAGCCGCCGATTCATCCGTGAATGTAAAACCCGGTTTGGCTCGCCAACCCGGTGCTTGTACCCAAGAAAACCGGTCAATGGAGAATGTGTATCGACTACACCGATCTCAACAGCACACGCCCTAAAGACCCTTCCTCTTCACAGCATCGACTGTGTCGTCGACTCGCCGCGGAAGCGTCCTGTTATGCTTCCTCGACTGCTACTCAGGCTATCACCAGATAGCCTTGAAGGTCTCCGACCAGGATAAGACGGCGTTCATAACGCCTCGACGGCATTCATCGCTACACGGCCATGACTTTCGGCCTCAAGAACGCTGGAGCGACCTACCAGAAGGCCATCCAGAAGTGCTTGGAATCCCAGATCGGCAAGAATGTTGGCTATGTCGACGACGTGGTTGTCAAGACCACCACGAGGACAACCTCATCGCCGACCTCGCCCGGACCTTCGCCAACCTCCGCGCTACCGGAAGCTCAACCCGAGAAGTGCGTCTTGGTGTCCCATCCGGCAAGCCCTAGGCTTCATGGTGAGCCACCGGGCATCGAGGCGAACCCCACCAAGGTCGACGCCATCCGGATGAAGCACCTACCGGAAGAAAGACGTGATGAAGCTCACCGGCATGATGGCGGCCCTAGGTCGCTTCATCGCCAAGAAGCTTGGGAGAAAGGCCCGCCTTCTTCAAGTTGTCAAAAAGTCCGACAAATTCGAGTGGATGACGAGGCGGATCAGCGCCGAGGAGTTGAAGACCTTCCACGCCTCGATCATGGTGCCCCGGCACCCAAAGAGTACTCTCTACATCTCGCGTCCACTCGGTGATAGCGATCTGGTGGTGGCGACTGAAGAAGGTCACAGTGCCCGTCCGGCGACCTGTCTACTACGTCGTCGGTCTTATCCGACAGCAAGATCGGTACTCGCAACCTCGGAAGATGCTGTACGCTCTCCTTATTACGTCGCGCAAGCTGCGGCATTACTTTCAGTCGCACAAGATCAAGGTCGTCTCCAGCTTCCCTCTCGGAGAAATCTTACACAGCCGCGACACCGTGGGGCGCTTTGTCAAGTGGTCGAGTTGGGCGACGACCTTGAGTTCCCATGACGAGCCATAAGTCCCGAGATCCTCTCCGACTTCGTCTGAGTGGATAGAGACCCAAGAACCCTGGAGCCGAGCACTGGAAGATGTACTTCGATGGTTCCCTGAACCTCGAACGAGCAGGCGCAGGCGTCCTCTTCATCTCGCCCAGGCGATCACGAAATCGTCCTGCGGATACACAAAGCGTCCAACAATGGCGCCGAGTACGAGGCCTTGTTCCACGGGCTGCGCATCGCTGTTTCCCTGGGAATCAAGTGACTTATCGCCTACGACGACTCCAAGGTCGTCATCGACCAGGTCAACAAGGCCTGCGACATCAGGAAGGACTCGATGAATGCCTACTGCACCGAGGTGCGTAAGCTCGAGGCTCACTTCGAGGGCCTGGAGTTTCACCACGTCTGCCGCGACAACAACGTGGCGGCCAACGTCCTCTCAAGCCGGATCAGCGATCGCGCGCTGGTCGGCGTGTTCGTCCAAGACCTACGCAAGCCATCAATTAGGCTCCTCAGCGACCCAGAAACATCCAGCGGTGGCGTGTCCTGCCGGCAGCCGCGCGTCCTCATGGAGGAGAAGATGAGGCGCCTCGACTTCATCGCCTACATCCTAGAGAAGCGCGTCCCTGAAGACAAGGTCGAGCGCGAGAAAATCGTCAGGCGCAGCGCCAACTACGTCGTCATCGGCACCGAGCTGTACCGGAGGTCCGCCTCCAACGGTTTGTTGATGAAGTGCATCCTCCGATCTGAGGGTCTTCAGCTGCTACAAGAGATCCACGGCGGGGAGTGCGGCAACCACGCAGACTCTGCAAATCTGGTGGGAAAAGCCTTCAGGTCGGGTTTCTACTGGCCCACCGCCCTGGCTGACGCCCAAGACCTGGTTCGGCGATGTAAAGGGTGCCAATTCTTCGCCAAGCAACTGCACGTCCCGGCCCAAGCTTTGAGAACAATCCCTCCATCCTGGCCCTTTGCCATATGGGGCCTCGACTCAGTAGGACTTTTCAAGATGGCCCCTGGTGGCTACAAACATATCCTGGTGGCGGTGGACAAGTTCACCAAGTGGATCGAAGTCCGGGCCGTCGCTACAGTGACGTCCAAGGAGGCAGCGAAGTTCATAGAAGACATCACCCATCGGTTCGGGGTACTCCACAGGATCGTCACCGACCTGGGAAAGGCCTTCACTGGGTCGGACTTCTAGGATTTTTGCCAGGACAGCCTCATCGACGTCTATTACTCCTCGGTGGCCCACCCACGCTGCAACGGCCAGGTCGAGCGAGCAAACGGCATGGTGCTCCAGGGCATCAAAGACCGCATCTTGACGGCGCCGCAATCGTGACGGGTGGCTAGCTGAGTTGCCTCATGTGATATGGGGTCTCCGAACCCAGGTCAGCTTGGCTACAGGGTACTCACCCTTCTTCCTGGTATATGGGTCGGAGGCCGTCCTCCCCACAGACCTAGCCTTCGGTGCTCCGCGCATCCAGCAGTACGAGGAGGGCACCGCCGAAGAGACGCGCAAGGTCGACCTCGACAGCATCGAGGAACACCGCGTGGCCGCACTAATGCGACACACGCGACACGAGCAGCAGCTACGCTGCTACCACGACCGCAATGTGCGAGAGCGGTCCTTCAACGTGGGAGACCTGGTCCTGCGTCGTATCCAAGCCACCAAGGGAATGCACAAACTCTCCACCCCTTGGGAAGGTCCCTTCATCGTAATGGAGATCGTCGATCACCGACCTACGCCTCCAGGGCGGCGGCCAAAGGCGTTCCCAACGTCTAGAATATCGAGCATTTACGTCGCTTCTATCCTTAGAAGATCTGTATCAGAATAAAGCTATGTACTCTCCCCTCTTGTAATTTCGATACAATAAAGAAAGAGATCCTTTATTTGGCAACCCCCCCTTGTCGACCTGCTTTCCGGTCTCCTTTTTACTTTCAGTTTTTCCCCTTCCCCCTCGAAACGCTCGGGGGCTTGGTCTAGGTTAGGCCCCGAAACGCTCGGGGGCTTGGCTTTGCCAACCTAAGGGTCTCACGACCTGAAGGGGTCTTATGTATGTCTTACGCTTTTTGATCACCGTCGTATAGTTAGCTTTTGCTTTCCTTATGCATGTTCCTAAGTCGCTGGCTCGCGAGACCTAGGGTCCATTACCCCCCTCCGGCCTATTGCTTAAGTCTCCACGCTGAGCCACGGTCATGGCCGTTTCCTCCAGAGTTGGGTTAGCGGAGGGTTCCTCTTACGACCTAGTTGTTTTCGAACGTACATAATGACAGTCTTTGCTACTCAAACGATGCTTACATTTCCTTATGGGCAAAAGCTTTATTATATTGCAAAGTTCATTTACAACTGCTGCATTCCAACCTAACCTACGTCTAAAAAGTTCATTTCAGCACCACTTCAGTCAGTGCCGAAATCGAACTTCTTGACGACCTCCTCTGCGGCCGCCACGATGTCTTCACGCCTCACAAGACCGGACAAGTCCAAATCCTCTGAGACCTTCTGCAGGTCGAATGACGGATCGTGGTACTTCAGTCGGCGGCCCGGCCGCCGCAGGTTGGCGGTGTCCGGCAAGCCCTTGATGCGGCCGCTTCGTCACCGATCGATCAACGGCTTTGGCTCGGCCCCCTCCTCCTGCGGGACGTAGAGGTCCATGACGTACTGGGCGGCGTCCTTGAGCTCGCCAAGCTCCTTCTCCAGACCTACATCTCAAATGAGCAAACTCAGAAACACGCCCGTCTACCGGTCGTGGCACGTCGAGCCATCTCGCAGTGACGGACGAGACACTTACCATGACGGACCTCCGCGGTCTTCTCCTTGATGGCCGTCACCTGGTCCTTGACCTCGGCCAGCTCCTTCTTGAGGGCGTTCTCGGTCTCTCGGGCGCTTGCATCCATTCAAGATCACAAATTCAACAACAAGAACCCACGAGGTATGCGGAGCCAACCTGAGGCGACCTTGGAAACTTACCCTCTATCACGGCCTGGAGGTCGGACGCGCATCCTGGCCTCATGGCGACCTCCGGCCTCTTCTTGATGGCGCGCCTCCTTCGCGCTGGCGCACCATGGCCTCCTTCACGCGCTGGATTTCCTGCGCGGCTTTGACCTGGGCTTGCAGCTTCGCTTCGCGAGCCGCGGCGGCCTCTGCGTGGGCATTGGCCGCTTCCCGCAGAAGACCTGCCCGAGCCTGCGCCCGATCGGCAAGAGACTGCACCAAGAACGAGCAAATACAGTTATACGACTACGCGGGGTACAGCGACCCAAAGCAAGAAATTCAGGTGCTCAGGCAAGGACCCTTACCGATAGCACACGCCCGATCGTGCGCGATGCCTCCTTGAACTCATCGACGTCGCGGCAGTCGGCGACGACCTCCGCCTCCCACGGGGTGCCAACGTATAGACACCGGTGCGCGTCCTCCTCCACGCGCCGCCTCGGCTGCACTGTCGGCGTCGGGGTCGGCCATGCAGAGGTTGCCACCCTCCTCCTCGGTGGCGGGAGCAGTACTGGTCCCGACCTTATCCGCCTCGGACGCCGCCGTCGCTCCAGTTCCGCCAGCCGCGCTCGTCACATCGGCCGTCGAGACCGCCGGCGACTCCGCCACCGGCGTCTCCTTGGCCTTGCTCCCGAATGCCTCCTGGCCCGAAGCGTTCTTGCCACTTTCCGACGTCGTCGGGGGAGCTCTGCACACGAGAAAAAGACCTCAAGTAAACAAAGGCATACGAGCTGGGACACAAAGCGGGATAGGAAGTAGGTCTCCTGACTTACTTGGTCGCCGACCTGAGGCCGGGCTTGCAGGGCTTAGGCGGGGCCTTTCTAGCCCTCTTGTGTGACCCAAGGTCGCCCACCGTGTCGGCGCTCGACCTGGGGCGCTCTTGAGCCGTTGAAGTCTGGCGGGGCGTCCCCACCGCCTGTTTCTCCGGTGACACCGCCCTGCGAGGTGTCCCCGCAGATGGAGCCGCAGTTGCGCTCGGTGACTCGACGTCGCCCTCTTCGCCGCGGCCGATGGTTCTCGCCGAGCTGACCGTGGTCGTGTCAACCGACACCGTCGACCTGGTCCGCTTCCTCTTGTTCTTCTTCATCTCCGCCGTCTGGGTCGTGGCAATGGTGGCCGCGGCCCGGGAGGCGGATATCTTCCGATGCGCGCGTGCGCGGCTCGGCGACCTTGGACGGTGCCCTGCGCGACGTGGCAGGGGCCTCATCGTCGCTCCCCACCGTTGAGTCGGAGACGTACTCATCGACGGGAGGTGCTGGTGCTGCCTGTACATTCGCAGCGTCGCGAACCTTGTAGCTGCGCTGATCCTCGTCGCGCAGTGGTGCCGGGCACCAGTAGATGCCCTCGCGGTGCTGCAAACACAAGATGTGGCAGGTCAATCAGACCTAAGACAAAAGAAGTACATTTTTGTAGACCTTACGTGGATGCATATCAAGGTCGAAGACATACCGGGTCGGAGGGACTGTATATCCCAAGTGCCTTGGGGCACTCCCGATTGCGGATCCGCCCGCCGAAGATGCTCTTCGCACGAGCCGTCATCTCCGCCTTGGAGACCTTGCGCTGCACGACCCGAGTGGGGTCGGACTGCCCCCAGTACTCGAAGGCTGGGTGGGCCCGATCTTGGAGGGGTTGGATGAGGCGGCAACGATGGCCACGCGGCGGTCAGCCCCTCCGCCTTCAACTGCTCTAGGTCGTCCAGCAGGGGCTGCAGCTCCTCGGTGTCCCGCAACGCCAGTTGATTGGTCCACTCCGGGTACGGGACCGGAGCCCGCCCCGTCCTGGTCTTGAGCGCCGGCGCGGGGTTGTCGAGGTAGAACCACCCCTGCTTCCAGCCGGTGGTGTTGTTGGGAGGCCAGCGAGGTCGATGTACTCCGACTTCATGTTCGGCGCAACATGAAGCCGCCTTCTGACGACCCGGCCTTGCCCGTCTTCTTCAGCTCGAAGAATTGGCGCCACAGGTGGAAATGTGGCGCGAT
The DNA here is from genome assembly GCA_022644695.1 of Cenchrus purpureus. NCBI lineage: Eukaryota > Viridiplantae > Streptophyta > Magnoliopsida > Poales > Poaceae > Cenchrus > Cenchrus purpureus. Next base: position 10,207,121 of record CP053457.1, on the reverse strand, counting down.
GCCGAGGTAGGCCTCGCAGAGGTGAATGAAGGTGGAGATGATGGTGATCGAGTTCGGCACCAGATGTACCAGCTCGATGCGGTAGAAGTAGAGTAGGCGCGCGTAGAAGTCGCCGCGGGCGCGAACCAGCGCTCGATATCGCGAGGAAGACGATAGTCTCACCGGTCACCTCTGTCGGGAACTCCTCGCCCGCCGCCGGCCTCCAGCCGACCTGCGACTTGGGCCTCAGCAGCGGTCCGCCCGATGGATTGGATCGCTCCTCCGTCACCGTGGACGCCTCCCAGACGGTGCGCGGATCCGGGACGGGAGCTTTCTCCATCTTCTCTTCCTCGAAGCCGGTGCACCTAGATCTAAACAGCACAAGGGATTTGGTTCGCATGCGAGGTCGCATGGTGGCGGACCCTAAGCTCGGCGTGGCGCTGTTCTCTCTCTAGAGCTGGCGGTGGAACCCTAGCACTGAGTGGAAATGGAAGCAAGTGGAGGCCCCTGGGCCGCGGATCGACCTTATATAATCAGGCCCTAGCGGCGCAACAGGCGGTCGCGCCTCAACGTCTATCCGGCGCAAATCACGGCGACCCAACGGTCTGGCGCCCTCAACGGATCTATCGCCCAACGGCTCTTTTCGGCCTAACGGCTATTTGGCAGTAACAGCTAGTTCCGTGCGGGAATCTACGTCCGCCAGCCTTCAAGCGACGTTTCGGCCGACGTGGACTCATTATGCCTCATTTTAAGCCCCCCAACATCAAAACCCGCATTCAAGGTCGCACGACCTACAAGCGACTGTTCTAGGTCGCCCGGTCGGTGACCTCTCGTGTCGCCCGACCTCCTCACGTGGGTTCACCCCACATTCCTTAGGCCCAGTTGCCTACATGCCTTATAGGTCGCTACGACCTACAGCGGCTCCCCCCTATCAACAGCCCCGTGCTTAATGGCTCTACTGCCCGTTGACGACCTTCTTGGTCCCACTTACAGCGCTTCGCTGAGGCCCCGTCGCCTACTAGGTCGATTTGGACCTACAAAGCCCAGGGTTGACGTCCCTGCGCTGTGCGGCGGCGTGTCGATCCAGGTCGACACGGACTTCGTCGTCAGTCGTTATGACCTTCCCAAGGTCATTGTTGCTCTGACCTCGGCTGGAGCCTTGGCCACGCCATTGTCGCTCCAGGCGCCCAATTACAGCAATCGATGCACATCAGTTGCTATACAGCACATGTGTATAAAAGCTTCAAAAGCTACAAAAGACCTTGGCCCAAGGCCAAGTTACAAGATACAAACATATTAAAGGTCCTGATCTACCTTACATGGTGCCTGCGGCGCAACCTAGATGAAGGCGGCGTGCAAGCTTTCTTCTAGCCAGGACCTACTTGGAGATCTCCACCGTCGTCGAGTCGAGGCGCCACCTGACCACCTCTACTCTAGCCCCAGAAGGTTTCCTGTGGAGTCCCATCTTTTGCTAGGGTGCTCTCACAAGATTTCGAATGGGACGAGCTTCACCTCAGGCCTCCCCCGGCGCAGCACAGTGGCCTCCAACACCATATTAGGCCTTTGCTCACAAGGTCCGTCAAGGCATGTACTGCCCCATGCTGCACCTGGATTCTTCGCTGGGTGCGGGCACAGAGGTTGGTGGAGTTCTCCTAACTTCGCAAGCATTCTTCTAGCTCCAAAAGATGACACCTTAGCTCTACGCTCGGGTGGACGCACACAAGACCAGGGTATGGCAAAATTATCAAGCAAAGGAGCCATGGTGTTCTTACTTGGTTCACGAAGCAAGGACCCAGGTCACCTATTTATAGCAATGGAGCTCAGCAGCGGTCACCGCCCATCTTCCAGCAGGCGTGGCAACCTTATCTGCAGCACTGTTTGCACGTGGAGCATGAGGTCCTTGTCCGCTACTGGAAGCACCGACACGACTGCCGCGGGCCTGATGACATCTTTTCAGTCCCTGTCTTCTAGCGGCGACAGCGGCATCTCCGCTCGGGACCGGTTACGTGCACCTGCAGTGCGCGTGGTCGCTGCGACAACGAGCTCGACGGCGTTGGACACTCCTCTGTGAAGATTCTTGATGCTTTGTCTCATTCAAAGGGATGGGCATCTGTTTCCTAAGCAGAAGGCCGTAGGTTTTCGACTTGTTCTTCGAGCATCAACCCGACCTTCCGGTGTCGCCTTCTTCGGGGGCTACTCCGCAGTGCGTGTGACGCCTCTTTCTCCTACGTCGCATCGACCTACTGGAAGCATGCTTCTATTACTTCTCTGCTCGACCTCCCTTTGGTCGGCATACAGACCTTCCCTGAAGGTGTGTTGGTCTTACCTGATTCCGGTCAGGTCGGCGGTTCCTCAAGCAACGACAGTGCCTTGTCTTCACTTCAAGCCCCTGGACCCGCTCCGAGCTTGATGTTACCTCGTCTGGCGCTCAGGAGGATTTTTCTTCTTTTTGATCCCCGTGCACCCTACGCGACCTCACCGGTGCCATGTCTTCACTTCGCATCGACATGACTTCGTCTCAGCCGCTTCGCCTACACGTCGATCGGGGGCTTGAGAGACATGGGTACCCATGGGTCCCCACCGACCAGGGTCCCGGAGGTCCCTGTCAAGAGGACCCGACCTGCCAGAAGCCCCACCGACCTGCAAGTGGGCCCGGAGACCTTATCCATAATCCCGGCGACCTCGGAAGACCTCGGACAATCTCATCCAGACTCCGGAAGACCTCCCGGGCTTGTGGCGCAAGCTTCTCCCTAGATCGCGGTGCGGCGCTGTCAATAGGTCCGAGGATTGCGGGATCCTCTCTGTAATCACGGAAGGAGACCTTCCTAATCTGTAACCGACCCCGATGAGGGTCCACCGACCTCGAATGGAAACCCTAGCCCGCTGGCCATATAAGGCGGCCTAGAGCTCCATTCGAGGGGACTTCCCCCATTCATGCATAATTCCACCACACTGGACGTAGGGTTTTACTCTCCGGAGGCCTGAACCAGTCTAAAACCTCGTGTCCATTGCCATACTCGTCGAGTTCCGAGTTCCATCTGCGAACTACCACCTACGCTCTTAGGTCCCGATCCCCCATCAATCAACCTATAACCGCTTGGGTAGCCCCCTTGCGGATCTGCCAGGTCTCACCCCCTGACAGTGGGGATGGCCGCTCGTTATTAGTATTTTTTCCGAACAAAACAGGTTATCTATAACAACTATATAGATGGAACCCACTTGTCACACGCTGAAATTTCCGAATTTCAGGATGTGAATAGAAAGAATAATTAAACAATAGTTTTCCCATAAATTTAAAATTATTCCAATATTTATTTTCTTTACAGGAAATATAGTATAGGAAAAAGCCTTTGTTTGTTTTAAAATAAATAAATTGGTTCAGTGCGTGTGTTGCATTTATGCTGATGCATCTTGGTGTTTATTGAGTGCAAAAGATTTTGAAAATGTGTTTAGATGATGGCAAGTCCTTCCAAGAATTTTATAACTTCTTATAGAATTCCTTCTCTATTTCCTAGAGGTAAATCTTTGTATTTGAAGACTCTACAACCGTTTTCACGATGTCTAAATAATATATTTGGATTGATCGTCTCAATCTATATCCTTGAGCTGTTGCATTTCCCTTTCCTTGGTGGTTCAAACTTCTTAGCTTCTGAAACTTGGCCATCATCAAGAAATCGTGGAACCTCCAAAAATGTCCTTTTAAGTCTAATCTCTTTTGCTGAAAGTCCATGTTCAATTTTCTTAAGCCCTCTCTTCAAGCCCATCCGTTTCTCGAGTTTTAGCCCGGCCACCTGATAAAAGAATGAAACACGCTACAGAAGTCCATATAGCTCTGGGCTCAGGCGTCCTTGGTGTTTTGTTTAATTAGTTGCCAGGCTTCTTGCAAGCAGCTCTCCGTCCACTATACGAGGATCCAGTAGACTCCAGCTCGTTTGATTGGATGGAGTTGTGCACGTCAAGGGTTCCCGCCCGGCCCAACATGCATGGCACGTCGTGCTCTCCTTTTTTTTTTTTTTGTTCAGTTTTGCACGACGCAACAACGTATGCCCTAGCTGCAGCGTGCCGCCGCCGTCGTGACAAGGCCAGCAGTCTACCCGGCCTATAAATCCATCACACGGCTGCATCGGCAGGATCCTTATGCCCTAGCTCCTTTGCAAACCGTATCCAACAGGCCTCTTTTCTGCATCTAATCGTAGAGCCCCCTGCCCTAGCTCACGTCGTGCATGCGCTGCCACGAGCCGTCAAGCTTGCTGGACGGAGCTCTGCGCTGCCGCCGGTCTCTCCACTGGATTCTCTACGCTGGCAACGTGAAGGCCGGAGGCTGAGCTGCCGTTCATCTATTCCTTGCATCCTGACCTCTGCTTCGACTCGGTGAGAACTCATCTGTTCCTTTTCCCTCAAGTTTCTCAATGTCGTTTCTCATCGGTGTCTCCAAGGGCTTCATCAGGGGTCACGATGATCTGCCAACATCGATCTATTGCTGAAGGAGCATGTCCACGTGAAAGATCAAGCCATCCTCGTCCTTGTTGAATTCGGTCTCCGCCGCCGTCGAGTTCTACTTCTATCTGCTCGTTGCCGGCCATGCCGTGGGTGAGCACTCCATCAATTTTCTTATCTCTTCCTTGGTTCCGTTTTTTCCGTCGGTCTATGCCTCGTGTCTCCCTTGCCTGATCGTCTATATACTTTCTCTGTGCAACATGTGTTTGCTGCTATGTACATCGACCACTCCACCGGGCTCTGCCGACATGGAAGCGTGCCGCACCTTCAATTCCATCTAGTCGACGGCCGATCGAGAAGCCCGTCCCCGGATACCGTCGTCGTTTCATCGTCCTGGTGAAGCCGATCTACACATCCCGGCCCTCTGATCTATTCTGTGCCATCTTCTTTTTGCATCTAGGTGAGGGTGCCTATATACTCTATCTCTCGTTCCTAGTTCAGCCTTGTACCTGTTTTGCTGCTCATCCACGCCGTCGTGCATGCTTTGCAGCGCATGTGTACCGTGCCTCGTCATCGTCCTTGATGTGTGCTGCTGCATAACGTACATGCTGTGCGTTATGTGTGCGTGTCGTGTGTAGATCGCCGGCAGGAAGCAAGCACCAGGAGTTCTTTACTATGGCGAGCTGTACTAGTTGTAGCTTGACTTCCAAAAGAAATTCACCGGCAGCTGCTGCTGTCCGCACTCTCCTCCGTTGTCTTGCCAAGACAGATCGTATGACTCCCCTGAAAAGCTATCCACCACCAGCCATTAATCTACACGTACACGTACTGCATGCATGGTGAGCAATATTCTTACTAGCTTTTCCTCTTTTGTTTGCCGCTGGATGAGTTACGTGTGTAGCCATGCACAATCAATTTCTTTGCCATATTATTTTATTGCCTAAGCACTTTAATGATGTCATGCTTGCATCATGCTTAAGCAATTCTGATTCTGTTAATCTCAATACATGCACGTATGCACCATCAGCAGGCAACGTGACTTTATTTGAGCTAACTGTTCATTTGCGTGCAGCCATGTAATGCAAGCCAGTTGACCATCATATTCAATAGCTATCTTTTTGTTTTTGACACCTATATCTTATATTCAATTCAATTCCAATTTCAGCGTTTCTTGCGTTCACATATTTCTAGAATCATACTCTATCCTTTAGTGCGTTCTTTTAAAGCTTTTCTTTTGATTGGTATATTGTTCTTAGTTTGCTTGTTTGTTTGCTTTGTGTATGCTTGTGCCCGATGATTGATGCGAGTAGAATGAACGTGGTTCGAGAAGCTTTGAAGAGCTTGAAGTTGAAGACATTCTGAGCAACTACTCTGTGGTTAAAGGCAAGTGTGTCCTTATTCTTTTGTCCTAAGAACTATATTTAATCACTTTACATATGCTTTGCATTTAATTTGATGGGTCCTATTAAGGATTGCCTAGTCTTTATCATCATTCCTTGTCAACCTGGGTTTTATCTTTTTGTTGGGTAGCTATGCTTAGTTGCTATACTTGGGTTATAGTGGTTAATATGAACATTAATGATGAACTTGCTTTACTTCTATGCTATATATCTTTGGTTGCTTAATACAAGATCACAATGATTAATCGGAACATGGAGCGACCGCCCAGGAAAACCGTACAACCACAAGGCATATGGCTCTGCCTTGGCTGAGTAATTAGTGACTCTAGTGTTGGGATGATCTTACCTGATAAGGGCAAGGGGGAGTGCCAGTGGGGTATAGACTCGCTCTAGTAGGGAGTTGGGCTTTTCTAAGACACGGTACCTACTAGGGGACTTTATACTCTGCAACGACTCGTAACCTTCGCGGGTTGTTTCACATTGGAGAATCTTTGTAAAGGCCTCGTAGCGTCCCTATGCAATCACACCTCGGTAGTGTGGTATGGTGCCTTGCAAACACCGCATGGTTGGGTCCAAAACTCTTCGGAGTTTTTACGCGACTTGTGGTGAAAGTGTACAACCTCTGCAGAGTGTAAAACTAATCGATTAGCCGTGCTCACGGTCAAGAGCGGCCTGGACCCTCACATGATAACTGAACTTGAAGATGGACTTAAATCGTGCTCTCTGGTTATGTTAGCCATATGCTTATGGTGTATCTTATCTATCTCTTAATGTTAATGTGGGTTGATATAAACTTACTTTATTAGTAATCAGGTGCTAATAAAATTTGACCAACTAAAATGCTAAATGCTCAGAGGCCAGTCCACTATAAAGCTTTTGCATTCAATCTTTCCCCACACTTACTGAGTACGATAAGTGCTCACCCTTGCTATAAATAATGTTGCTCAGAAGGAGGAGGCTGCTATGAAGATGTTGCTGGAGCTAGGCGTACGCAACCCCCAGTCGATTGCCTGTGATGTTTGGAGCCTTCGTTTCCGGGATAAAGCGTAAATCTCTGATAATCTTCCTTTTTCTTAATTACGTGATACTGTTTCTGTATTCACTTATATGTCACTATATGTATGAAAATAGATCCTGGCATACATATAGTTATGTACTTGGTTTTTTTTGGAAAAACAGGTGTGACACCACTACACATCATGGATAGCCTTCTCTCGACATGCAAGAGATCCACGTCACCATCCACTAGATCTTCCTCAACATGCAAGTTGTTCACATCGCTATCCACTGGAATCATGAATTTATGTCTTCTACCGATTTTCTGCGACTAATAGTAATCATGCATGCATTCTGTTAGTCTTTAAGAGTACCATGCTACAAATTTCTAAGTAGTTCTCTCACAATAAAATGAAGGTAGTTTCATCTACATTGTTGTTTGCAGAAAAATGTTGATGCAATCATTTTAGTGTTTCTACTTTCAAATTGCATCTTCAAATTTTATAGAAAATTTCCGCAGCAACTCACGGGTATCACCTAGTTAGTATTAAGAGTTTGCACGGATAAGAAGGGGTGGATCCGCCCAAGAGATCCATTGGAGCAAAGGAACATGAGGAGAAGAGAGGGAACAAAAGAAGAAAAAAAGAGGAAGAAAGAGTGGAGACGGAGGAGGAGAAGAAAAACAAGCCCCCTAGTTTCTAATCCTCCCTCCGCCACTGACGGTAAGATTTGAAAAAGAAGTGCAAAAGGATTCATGGAATCGTTGGGAACACCGATCCATCCAATGATTAAGTAGCAATGCAGGTTTCCAGGGTAAAATGGGTCACTAACCTGGGAGAAGATGGATAGATCTGCGTGCAGGTCGCAAGGCAAGCTGCCTTGCGTTGCAGAAGAACGACTCGAGCGTTTGACGCGGACTGTAGTTGAAGGAGCTCGAACTCAGGAGTAGATTGGTACACTATATGTTTTGGCAAGATGGAGATCACGTTGTGCAACAGGGGATGCGATTACACTAAATCAAAGGAGGGTTATAGGCGGTTAGCCACTAACTGCGCACTAGCTAGCCGAATTGGTGGACTGCAGGAGCAAGAGTACACAAGTAAAGGATTCGATTCATCATTCATGCTAGCGTTCATGTAACGATCATCAACTTAATTGGACCAAATAAACACGACCTGGTCTGCTTCAATTACTATCATCACCATCAAATCAAGGGAGAAAAAATGTAGAAAAAGATGAGTCGACCTTGACTTTGTCCATTGTACATTTGCGGGGACTCCTATATACCTACTTGAAGTTGATTTGATAGCTTTAACAGGATCGCTAGCAGTAAATCTAGACGGGTACTAACACATGTAACCGAGACAAAAAGTTGATATTCACAGATCTACAACATATAACATCTACAGAGGGAGTGAGAGGACACAAACCATCGGTGCCAGAAGCGACAGGATTGGTGGCCATGGCGTCGGTGGTGGTCACAGGGGCGGCCGTGGCTTGACGCGGGGGAAGCAGTGGCGACTCAGGATACGGTGACGGAGTCGCTGCGTGTACGGCGCTGCTCCGGGCGGTGGCTGCGATGTCAAGTGATGAGAGTCGTGGCGGCGGCGGTGGCGGAGCTTTCCGCTGCTCCAGTACTCCCTCGGTCCCTAGGGTTTGTAGGTGGGGCGGTGTGTGGCGACGCGGTGAACCTTGTACTACGAGCCGTGGCCTCCATCTCTCTCTTTATAGTACTGTACGACAGGACCCACCAACCATCGTTTGGTTGCGCGCCGCCGACCAGGGCGCGAGATCGAGCCCGATCCGACCTTTGGGCCGTGATCATGTAGAGATCGAAATAAAATGATTAGCCCCGACTTAAGCACAAGGTGAGCACTCATCCGTTCCATTTCTGTGGTGCATGCGCGTAGATATGTATCAACAACAATGGCAGGCGTGTGGGAAAATGTTTCCAGCTGATTCTTTTCCCTTCCGGGACATGGGACTTTTTTTGTTGGCATCGGTGCTACTCAAGTGACTTTCTTTTGACTTTTTTCTAGGCATAGGTACTTAACTTACTATCTTTTGACTTTTTCTGGACATCGGTACTACTAAGTGACTTTCTTTTAACTTTTTTCTAGGCAACGGTACTTAACTGACTTTCTTTCGAATTTTATTTGGACCTTTTTGACTTTTTAACGCACGCTTTAGATTCGCAAATTTGCACTACAAATCCATCACATCGAGTCACGTCTTCTCTTATAACATGTGTTCCAATGCGCACTTTTTCCACAACTTTCCACTCCAATATACTATTCATTGGAACAAATTTGCCGATCTAAACAAGCTTGTCTAAGTTTTCATTTTTTGACTTTTTTGCTGGGCAAGTGATTTAAAGTGGGATCCAAACGGGTGGGCCCGTGCAAGTTGAAGTTCAAGTTTGATATACTAAGAGCACCTCCAACAGTTTGCCAAATTTTATTTGGCAAATCTTGTGTTTTGACAACTTCTAAAAAGATATGACAAGTAAAAAAAGAGCTCATCTCCAACAGTTTGGCATAATTCACTTGTCAAATCCAGATCTAACTTACATCAGGAACCTTGAGAGAGAAACAAAATTATGTTTCAACCCTTCCACCTCTTGAAAATAAATCAGGAACCCTGAGAAAAAGATAAAATTATTTTTATACCCTTCCACCTCTTCTGATATGGAAGGATGCGCCGCGGATAGCTGCTCGCATATATGCGCGCGCAGAGTCTGTTTTTCCCAACTTGGGATAAATGGCAACCTGAGATTGGGAACTGTTGGAGAAGATTTTTTTGTTTTTGCAAAAAAAAATAACAATGACAACTTGGGATGGTGTGAGACATGGGTACCCCTGGGTCCCCACCGATCACTCCGCGGCCCCGACAAGTGGGTCCGGCCTACCAGAAGACCCGCCGACCTGTCAGTGGGCCCAACCGACCTAGTTGGTAGCCCACACAACCTCCTGAAGACCTTCCAGAAGATTCCCCAGACGACCTTATTCAGAACAACTTCAAGACTTGACGTGCAAGACAAGACATCGGTGGATTCCGACTTAGCAGATCGACGGATGTGGCAGGTGTTGTAATCTAGATTTAGGTCTCCAGGTCGTGACCGACCAGGAGTTTGGGAACCGACCTTGTCCGCTGGCCAATATAAGGCGGGCGAGGCGACCCTTGTACGATCACGCAATCCTCAAGCGATCGACACCGACAACTGGACGTAGGGTTTTACTCTCCGGAGGCCCGAACCAGTATAAACTCACCGTGTTCTCTGTGTTTCGTGCGCTCGTGCGCAACCCTCGAGTTCTTAGCCTTAGACTCCACCTCGCCGAACAACTAAACCACAGGGATTAACACCCCGTGGCTGTCTAGATCTCACCATCGGCGGTTGGCGCGTAGGGGAGGAATCCAAGGTTCTTCGTGCAACTCGATGGCTCCGACCAACGGAGTCATCTTCCCGGAGAGCATGGCGGACATCCTCGCCAATGCCGACATCCGCCCGCTCGTCTTGCGAAATCCACCGCTCTAGCCGCTTGCCTCGTCATCGAGAGCAACGCGGTCACCTCCAACCAGCAGGTCGGGAGAGATCTGCTGACAGAGACCCACCCACCCACTCCTAGCGACCTGATCGCGGGGCTCGATCGTGTCGAAGGCATGCTCTCTGACACGATCAAGGTCTGCGAACGCGTCAAACGCCCTCGCAGGACCCCTCCGTCCTCATCCAACATGCCTCTTGGCCTGCGGAACGCAACTCATGTAGCGTCTTGCTACATGAAGTGCAAGATCCAGATCGAATCTGGATCCAAGACACCAGATCGTGTGAACCGCAGGAGTCACCTCGACGACCCCTGCCCCATCCATGAGAACCCTAAACACACGGCTCGCCAGTGCCGTGTGCTCAAAAAGCTTCGACGACCTCTCACCACGGCTCATCGCCGCTAGATGAATCGGAAGCCGTCTCCGGACCGCCTCGCGTTTCAGATCGCCCGCACGACCATCTCCCCGAACTATCCGGGAGAAGTGTTTGAGACTCTAGATCGTGAGGTCTTGGTCGTCTCGGCAGATGTACCACCTCAAGACGGAGAGACAGATGAGCAGCGTGTGGAGCGTGAGAACGCCAACGCCGCCAGAGCTGTACGACGTCAGCAGGAGTTAGCAGCAGCCACCCCGGGCGCAGAGCAACCACCAGGCAACATCGCGATGCAAGCACCCGCAGCCCCAGCTGCCCCTCAGCCACACCAGCAACACGAGCCTCGCCGAAGCCGCCTACGTGCCAGAGATCTCTTGAGGGACTTTGAGCAGGACGGTCATGAGGTCTACAACTCTCCTCAAGCTAACCTGGGAGCCGCTCTTGCCGCACTAGGTCAACTCGAGGACACTCCTGCAATACGACATCTTGAAGCTCATCTCTGCGTCGCCACCGCTCAGGTCGAAGAAAGAGGCCCTGGATACAACAGATCGGCTGCAAGCTCTTACTCCAGGAGCAGGTCAGAACATCCTCGCCAGCGACGTCGTGGCAATGATCCCCTTGAGCCCGTGGCTGAAGAGGGACGAGGCGAAAACGAAGTAATACAGCCGGTCAACCCCGCTGCCAACGCTGCCGCCAATGCCGCAGCCAACCCTCCAGCCAATGTCGCCGCTAATGCTGCTGGCAACCAACCAAACCCTGCCGCCAATCCAAGACAAAATGCTGGAGCCCAACCTCCGCCGGCACAAGCTAGCCACGCTGAAGGTAGTCAACGTCGACGCATACGAGACGAAGTGGAAATAGCACGTCGTGCTAACTACGACCGCGATCATGGGGTCCCTGATCCTCTCGACGCCAACAATCTTGTCCAAACAGCAGAACTATGGCAGATGCACGATCAAGAGCTTCTGCGACGTGCCCAGTACGACCAAGATAATGGCCCTCCCGACGACCTCTACATCATCCCGACGGCCTATGCCCCGTCAACTAGTCCGGGAGCGGTCAACAACTTTCCAGCGTTCTCACGACGTCTCAGGACGATTAGATACCCTAAAGACTTCAAGCCCGCCATTGAGAAATACGACGGTCGCTCCGACCCAAGTATCTGGCTCAAGATGTACAGCATCGCGGCACGTGCCTCCGGAAGCAACGAAGGCCACATGGCGGGATACTTCCCCCTTGTGATGGACAAGGCACCACTCTTGTGGCTTGATAATCTCCCAGCAGAGTGCATCACCTCCTGGGCAAATTTATCACGGTTCTTCACGACCAACTACCAGGCGACCTACAACCGTCCTGGTAACACTCATCACCTCGCCAGAGTGCGGATGAGGCGCGACGAAACTCTCCGAGAGTACACCAACCGCTACTTCGAGAACCGCAACACCCTCGCAGGTGTTAAGGACGAAGACATCATCGCCTACTACAAGAAGGGGGTCACCAACATCAAGCTCTTTGAGACGCCCACACCATCGCTGACCTCATGGCTTATGTCGACAAGCTAGTCGACACTCAAGACGTGGTGATGCACGACTTCAATGGAGACAGTCGCGCATAAGCGATCCGGGCGAGTTGTAGCGAGATCCACCAAGACCTTCCACCTTCCTTGAGGGTGACTTCAACATGGTCATGGGACGACCAATGTCGGTTCCCATGACGCCAAGCACACCATGAGGGAGTGCGAGCTAAAGCGTGCCCTTGGGTACCTTGAGAATCCAAGAAGGCCAAGAGCGACAACAATGGCGACGACGGCAACCGCCGCTCGACAACCGTAATCACGATCGACGTGATTACCATGACCGCCGACCCTACCGTCGCAACGACGACAAGGACTGTCGTGACTATCATCGTGACTACCGCTGCGATGATCGTCGTGATGACAGACGTGACGACTACCGCCGCAACGATCGTCACGAAGACAACCGCAATGATCGGCGGGACGACCGTCGTGACGACCAGCACAATGACCACCGCGACGACCGGCATGATGATCGTCGTCGCCAGGACAACCACGACCGCAATGACAACAACCGCAAGGAGCGTTCTCCACCACCACTGCCAAAAGGGGGCAACCCCAATGGTGTGTTCCAAACCGCTAACCGAGAAATCAACTTCATCGTCAGAGGTCGCCAAGCGACCAAAAGCAACAGGCAGCTACGATCAAATGCAAGAGAGATCGGGCATGTCAACACTGAAACTCCACAACCTCTGCGTTGGTCGGAGTTTCCAATCACTTTCTCCCGGAAAGATCATTGGGTCCACATACCCGACCCCAGGACCTACCCGCTGGTCGTCAACCCCATAGTGGATGGGGCCTTCCTGCCTAAGAGCCTCATTGATGGGTGCAGCAGCCTGAACATCATCTTCACAGAGACGCTCAGAAAGATGGACTTCAACTTCAACAAGATGACCGCCTGCGATGAACCCTTCTACGGGGTCGTGGCCCGCAAGGCTGCATATCCCATAGGTCATGTATGCCTGCCGGTCACCTTTGGTACACAGGAGAACTTCCGCACGGAGTACCTGACATTCGAGGTCACGGACTTCTGCTCCTCCTACCACGCCATCCTCGGCCGACCTATGCTGGCCAAGTTCATGGCCATACCCCATCACACCTACCTCATCATGAAGATGCCAGCGCCAAACAGAATCCTTTCCGTCCTCGGGGACATCATGGTCTCCTACAACTGCGAGAGCTCCACCATTGAGCTCGCCAAAGACTCCGCCAAAGGTCAAGCCAGCGGTCATGGTCGCTCAGCTGCCAAGATCGACCAAACCACTGGAGGTGCGAGCAGAGCGCAAGCCACGCGCCTAGACCCAAGCCCAGTGAAGAAAGTTTGCCTCTACCGCCTCGACGATCCAAGGAAGTCGCCATCGGGGCCGACCTCGACCCCAAATAGGAACTCGCGCTCACCAGTTTCCTCAGGGATAACGCTGACATCTTCGCATGGAGTCCATCCGACATGCCCGGTGTCCCAAGGAGGCTGGGGGAGCACACCCTCGAAGTAAACAATACTGCGCGACCTATCAAGCAAAAAGCTCCAGCGATTTGCAAAAGATAGAAAGCAAGCTATAGAAGTAGAAGTCTGTAAGCTCTTAGCTGCAGGATTCATCAGAGAATGTAAACACCCAGTTTGGCTCGCAAACCCGGTTCTTGTACCCAAGAAGACTGGTGGATTAAGGATGTGTATCGATTACACCGACCTTAACAAGCACTGTCCAAATGATCCTTTCCCTCTTCCTCGCATCGATCAGGTCGTGGACTCCACGGCCGGCAGCGTTCTACTTTGCTTCCTCGACTGCTACTCAGGATATCACCAGAGTTCATAACGCCCCATGGCATCTACTGCTACAAGGTCATAACTTTTGGCCTAAAAAATGCTGGAGCGACATATCAGAAGGCAATCCAGAAGTGCTTGAAGTCGCAGATCGGAAGAAAGGTTGAAGCTTACGTAGACGATGTGGTCGTCAAGACCACCGAGGTAGACTAGCTCATCGCCGACCTCACCGAAACCTTCACCAACCTGCGGGAGTTCCAGTGGAAGCTCAATCCGACCAAGTGTGTTTTCGGTGTACCCTCTGGATTGCTCCTGGGCTTCATGGTTGGACACCGAGGCATTGAAGCCAACCCCGTGAAGGTCGACGCTATACGCAACATGGCCAAGCCATCTTGCAAGAAAGACGTCATGAAGCTCACAGGAATGATGGCGGCCCTAGGTCGTTTCATCAGCAAGCTCGGCGAGAAAGGTTTACCCTTCTTCAAGCTATTGAAGAAGGCAGACAAGTTCGTATGGGACGATGAAGCACAAAAGGCGTTCGAACCTCTCAAGGAATCCTTGACGACACCACCGATCATGACACCACCAGTTCTAGGCGAAAAGCTCCTCCTCTACATCTCCGCCACCACTAATGTGGTCAGCACGGTTCTCGTCGCTGAACAAGAAGAAGAAGGGCTTCAACACCGACACATGTACTACGTAAGCGAGGTCCTAGCCGACGCTAAAACACATTATTCACAGCCTCAGAAGTTGCTCTACGCGCTCCTAATCATGTCGAGAAAGCTTCGCCACTACTTCCAAGCTCACAGGATCGCGGTGCCATCATCGTTTCCGCTAGGGGAGATCATCCGCAACCGCGACGCCAACGGACACATCGTCAAGTGGTCAGTGGAGCTCGAAGAGTTCGACATTGAGTTCTGCCCTCGACAATCGATCAAGTCTCAGATCCTCGCTGACTTCGTGTCAGAGTGGACAGAAATCCAGATGCCTCCTCCCAAGGAGCGGCCTGAACACTGGATAATGTACTTCGACGGTGCCCTAAACCTCGAAGGTGCAGGAGCAGGTGTATTACTCATCTCTCCTCGGGGGAGCAGCTCAAGTACGTCCTGCAGATACACTACAAGGCCTCCAACAATGGAGCAGAATACGAAGCTCTAATTCATGGGCTCCATATAGCAGTATCCCTTGGCATCAAGCGACTACTAGCTTTTGGTGATTCCAAGGTCGTCATTGAACAAGTCAACAAAGAGTGAGATTGTGTCAAAGACACAATGGATGCTTACTGCACTGAAATCCGCAAGCTCGAAGGCCACTTCGAAGGGATTCAGTTTCAGCACGTGCCACGAAACAACAACGTGGCCGCCAACGTACTATCTAAACTAGGCTCCCGACGAGCCCTAGTCCCAGCAGGCGTGTTCGTCCAAGACCTACGCAAGCCTTCGATCAAGCTGTTGGACCCAGATAGTCCAGACCTAGCTCAACACGACCAAACTCCAGCACCTCCCCACGACGTGTTGATGTCAGAAAAAGAGGATGATTGGCGCAAGCCTTTCTTAGCCTTCCTACTCGACCAACTAGTCCCAGAAGATAAGGCAGAACGCGAGTGTATCACACGACGAAGTGCCAACTATGTCGTGATTGGTACCGACCTCTACAGAAAAGCCACCTCCACTGGCGTCTTGATGAAATCGAAGGTCTCCTGGCTGAGATCCATGGCGGCGAGTGTGGCTGCCACGCGGCGTCTGCCAATTTGGTCGGTAAAGCATACCGATCTGGATTCTACTGGCCCACGGCCATGACCGACGCTAAAGACCTCGTAAAGAGGTGCAAAGGATGTCAATTCTTTGCCAAACAACAGCACCTGCCAGCTCAGGCCCTGCGCACAATTCCCCATCATGGCCCTTCGCCATGTGGGGCCTCGACTCCGTGGAGCCGTTCCGAACTACCCCAGGCGGCTATAGGTTTATCTTTGTGGTCGTCGATAAATTCACCAAATGGATTGAAGTCCGACCTGTTGCTAAAGTAACATCGGAAGAAGCAGCGAAATTCATGCAGGACATAACACACCGCTTCGGTGTACCCAACAGGATTATCACCGACCTAGGCACAGCCTTCCGCTGTGGTCCGCCTTTTGGGATTTCTGTCAGGACAACACTATCGACGTCTACTACTCCTCGGTCGCCCACCCTCGGTGCAACGGTCAGGTCGAGCGTGCCAATGGCATGGTTCTTCAAGCTCTCAAAGATCGTATCTTTGACGATGCCTCAAACTATGCTACCCGGTGGTTAGCCGAACTACCACATGTGATTTGGGGACTAAGGACCCAAGTCAGCTCCGCCACGGGCTTCTCGCCCTTCTTTTTGGTCTATGGCTCAGAGGACATATTACCCACCGACGTTACCTTTGGAGCTCCACGCATTCAATTCTACGAGGAGGGAGAAGCCGAGCAAACTCGTCGTGTCGACCTCGACAGCCTTGAAGAGCAGAGAATGGCTGCTGTCATGAGACAAGCCCGTCATGACCAACAACTTCGTCGGTACCACGATCGCAACGTTAAGGAGACCTCCTTTAACGTTGGCGACGACCTAGTCTAAGGCGCATCGGAAGACCGACGGCATGCACAAGCTATCGCCTGAGGAAGGACCCTTCATCGTCACCGAAGTCATCAGCCCATCCACATATCGCCTCCAATGGGGTGACGGGCAAGGCGTACCAAACCCTTGGAACGTGGAGCATCTACGACGATTCTACTCCTAGAATAGTTTTTGTTACAGCTATGTATTTCTTGTCCTCGTACCTTTTTTCAGATTAATAAATATTAGTTCAAGCAGTCATCTGCTGTGTCTCGAGCCCTACCTTCTCCTCTCTCATGTCGTCAACCCTCCCCCTTGACACGCTCGGGAGCTTGGCTAAAGCCAACACATGGGTCGTAAGACCCGAGGGTTAAAATTCTTCTATTCCTCCCCCTCGACATGCTCGAGGGCTTGGCTCAAAGCCAACCTAGGGGTCACTCGACCTGAGGACATCGTCCTTCATGAGTACCTGCTTTCTGTCGCTGTGAGCCTGCTTGGTCGACAAGGTTGCCAAACCTGAGTCCTAGACTCCCTCCCACGCGCCGACCTCACGTAAGCCTCCCTGCTGAGCTGTGGAGGTCGGTAAGCCAGCCTCTCCGTGAGTAGTGGTTAGCGAGGCAAGATACAAGACGTCGTCACTTAAAAGACTACCAAGTTCGCGCAGGCACAAAGCAAGTACCTCATGTAGGCATCAAAGGAACGTCCATCAAGTAACATTTTTACATGGCTGAGAGGAGGAGGAGGTACAGCTCCTAGACTACGACTACTCTTCACCGTCGTCACCTTCATAATCTAGAGTGTCCATCACCTCCATTGCGGCGTCATGCACTTCAAGCTCCAGGGCTTTGAGGTCTTTCGTCGCATCGGCACCTCCCTTGACCTTGACCATGTCAACTTCGGGGTAGTGCGACTTCACCCTCACCAGCGCATCTGTGGCCGCTGCCAAGCTCGTCGCCTTTAGCAACGTGAGAAGCTTGTCGGGTATGTCTATAAGACGATCAAGAGTAGACTTCGGCTCCTCCCCCTCGACCTGCGCCGCTATCACATCCATAGCATAGTGGGCGGCGTTCTTCAGGTCGGTCAGCTCCACCTCTTGCCCTGCAGTGATCACTTGGTCATTCTGCAGTGACTTCAATGCTACCTCAAGGCTGACCTCGAGATCTCGTCGAGCCTGTTTGTCGTAAGCCAGCTTTTGAGTTACAGCGAACTCACTGTCAATTGTTTCCTTCATCACCCGCTTGAGCTCCTGGCCCCCAGCCTCGACCTCCCGCAGCGTCACCTCCAAGGACCGAACCTTCTCCTTGGTGTTCTTCATGTCGTTCTTGAGGTCATCCTCATGCCTGTGAAAGTCTACGATGTACCAGCAATATATTCTGAGGTCAGTCCCTCCGATACACAAGAGAACAAGTGATGCAAAATTTCAATCTTACCAATGCTTGCGGCATTGAACTACGTGTTAGCCTCCTGGATCTTGCGCTTCTCCTCAGCCAGCTCGTCTTCGAGCCTCTTCTTTTCTGCCGCCGCCACCTCACGGACCTGCTTGAGCTCCTCCTCAAGCCCGACCACCCGCAGCTGCGTGGAAGCCGCGTTCTTCAATAGGTCAGCCCTGCCCTTCGCACGATCTGCTAGTGACTGCTCCAACATAACAGGTCATCAGATGAAACTCAAAAGTACGTCGTTAGAAGTAGCACAAGAAGTAGGCTCACCGTCAACGCAACGTTGAGAGTCACGATGGCGTTCCGGACCGCCCGCATATCCTCGTTGTCGTCGAAGATATCCTCCTACCAAGGAGTACCATTCCAGTCAATCTCCCAATGTCTCAACATTGCCCCTGTCGACGACGAACCTAGTACCTGTGCGTCGGATGTTTCTGGATCCTTCGGCGCCAGCTCGATTTGAATCGGGTCCCCCAGGTCACGATCCGCTACTGGGCACGCGTTGATGGGGTCCACGTCGATGACCGGGGGAGAGGTTGATGCTTCGACATTGCCAGCGAGCCACGAGCTCCGGCGGCCAGGGTGGAGGAGTCGCCGTCCTCGCATCGGTGAGTGGCGGAGGTGCCCGTTCTGCATCGTCAGCCAATGTGTGCACTGCGACCTCAGGGTCGGGCGACCTAGTCATGAGGCGGCTTGGGCACCCAGTCACGAGGGGGCTCTACAAACCCTAGAGTATCGTCCAACACAGCATAAAAATTCAGCAACAGCAGTCAATCAACGACCTTCAGTTTCTACGACCATACCTCACAGTGGCCGGAGCACGGAGTTTCGGCCTAAAAGGCCGCGCCTTCGTCAACACAGGCATCCTTGCATGTGCACCAGCAGCAGCTCGCTGTGCCTCCAACCCTTGACGGAGGTCATCCTCCATCGTCTTCTGCTCCAACTCCCGCTGCCTCTTGGCCGCGGGGCTCAACGGCCTCCTCACCATCCGATCCTCAACGACCAGTGGATCATCGGTGACCTCGTCTTCCTCTTCATCAGATTTGACCTCCCTGGACGGAGGTGTAGGAATCACCGGTGTCTCAACCGCCGGTGGAGGACTCGTCTTCCTCTTCCTCTTCTTCTTCTTCTCCTCCTTGAGCTTGGCGGTCTTTGCCGCTTGAACTTAGCGATCGTCGAGGCCGGCCCCTGCCGCCACCCTTGTCTTACGCCTGGGCTTCACGGCACTACTCGCCTCTTGGCGAGTCACGGCGTCGTCACCGACCTCCGGGTCAGTGTCTTCATCCGCCTCCACCGACGAATCGGACTCATAGTTCTCCGGTCCGGTGCTGGAGGTTGTCTGTCAGGCCTTAGCTTCCGACGAGGTTCCTTGCCTTGCGGAAGAGGTACTGGGCACCAAAACTGCCTCTCACGGTCCTACAACAGACATAGACCAAAAGAATTAAACGACGTAAATTAAGAAACAAAGTAAAACGACCTAGTAAGCCCCAGACTTACGGGTCATGGCGGCTCAGCGGAAATCGCCTTTGGGCACTTCTTGATCCGTGCCTTCCCAGCATAGATTTGTGACACCCTTGCTGCCATTTCTACCTTGGAGACCTTGCGGTTGACCTCGCCGAGTCCGAGCGCCGATGATCTCGTATGGGTGCACCCGATCCTTGATCGGTTGGATCAGTCGCCGTCAAAACGACCTAGCGACTGAGCCCCCTGTCACGCCCCTCTTCTTGAGGTCCTCGACAAGTGCAAGAACCTCCTTGACGTCGTCAGCTTCGCATGAAGATAGCCCCAGGTCCCACTCCGGAATCTTCACGGGCCTGTGACCAGTGCGCCTCGGGAGTGCCGGCAGCTGGTCGGTGATGTAGAACCAATCCGACCTCCACCCAGCAGTGTTGTCGGGCAAGTCCGTGTCAATCCACTCTGACTTGAGGCCCGACCTCAAACAAAACATCACAGCCCCTACAGGATCGGCACGCTTGCCAGTGGACTTCACACAGAAAAGGTGCCTCCAGAGAAGAAAGTGAGGCGATATCCCGGATCGTCTCACGCGAAATGTATGCGTCGACACTACGGTGATGGAGTTGGGGACGAGGTGTACCAGCTCCAATTTGTAGTAGAAGAGAAGACCTCGGAAGAAATCCCCGGCGGGGATGTTGAAGCCGCGCTCAAAGAAGGAAGCGAAGACGACCTGTTCCTTGACGTCTTCCGTCGGGAACTCCTCGCCCGTTGGCGCCTTCCACTCCACCTCCACCTTCGGCCTCAGTAGCCCGCGGTCCACCAAGGCTTGAATCTTCGTCTCCGTCATCGTCGACGGCTCCCACACTGTCCGCGTGTCCGGGATCGGACGAGCCGCCGCGCCATTTCTCGACTCGGGATGGATTTGGATCTAAAGGACACTAGGATTTTGATGCGCATGCGCGGCGGCGCAGGGCACGGATGGCGGAGCTAGCGCGTGGACGGCTAGAGCTGGCGGCGGATTGACGAAGCTAATGTGGAGAGCGGATGCGGAACCATGGCGTCTAAGGCGCGGTGGTGGTGGCGGTGACGGCGACGGGAGGAAGAAGATGAAGCGTGAGGTCAAATGCGGGCCCTGGCGGTCTATTTATACGGGTCCCACCGGGTCCACCCGTTGCGGCTCCTTCCACCGTATGGAGATCGCTGCAACGGCTCTGTGCCGATAATCTCACAAGTCGATCACGCCGGATTTTGCGTAGCAGATAGTACACAATGACACGAACTCGGGTTTAGGTCGTGAGGAACAACAAAGTTATCAGGTCGTCCTGATAACACCATTTCGATCTCCACAAGGTCGATAAGCCCCCAAATCATATCACTTCAGGTCTTTGATGAATAATTTCGTCAAAGCGACCAAATACATGATGAAAGAAGGCGAACACTACGAGTCGTCCGAAGGTACACAAGTCGCCTGCGACCTTATTGGATCCAGAACCCGGCACAAAAATACAAACATACTAGAAGACCTGGTCTACTTAGAGCAATCTGTGCGATGTACTTTGCCATAGCAGAGCACATCGCAAGATTTCTCCTAGCACCAGGATCTTGATGGCGGCCTTGCGGGAGGCAGTTGTCGGCGCCGCCGCGTGAGGCATGCTCATGCTGGGACTTTGGAATGGAGACGAGCTTGCTTTTGGTAGCGCCAAACCTCGAGCACCCGATGCTCACGATGTGTCTGTTGCACCTCGAGCCTCTACAGCATCACCTCCAAACTCTCCTTGATACCTTGCAGAGACACTGTACAAAGAGTGGGTGTGCTGCCTACACTTCGCCAGAGTTCTGCTAGCTCCAAGCTCCTAAAAGAACAGCATTCTACAATCGGGTGGACGAACACATGCCCATGGCATGGCTTCAAAACTACCCTGCGACTTCATAGCTCGACAATGCTCGGTGCTTGCCTCCTTCAGTCTCATGGTGCTATTTGTAGCTAAAGCCAGACCTCGGGTAGGTGGCAAAAGTGATGACACTGTCACCACGTGGTCCAGAGGACCTGTAGACATGTGCACAATTAAAGGCGATGACCTTACCCCTGGCTCGTGACGTCTTTGTCGCTAGTGCATCAATGATGCGATCATCCGCAGTCACATGGCTACAGTACCCCCCTTGATTCGTGGGCAGTTTGTCGTTTTCTAGGTGGCAAGGGAATCTCCGACCATTGTTGACTCGTGACCATGTAGTCTACGGAACAAGACAAAACCTGACCCTGTGTCAGAGGGCCTAGCGCCTAGCTACATCTACATACGACGACCGAGCAACCTTCCTCTACGACCTGACGTTTTCATTTGCACCGCAAACTCTGCGTCTGGTGCACCCGCTATGGCTGCTCTGCCGTAAAGCGGACCTATTCGGTCGGCCTATATTTACATTTCTGGCGGAATGGTCGTAGGTTCGATTGAAGACCTTACGGAGTAGGCGTACCTCGCTGCTCTGTCAGATCTGCAGGCTCACGGAGATCGAGCTTCACATCGATTTTTGTCGGGCCCCCGTGGTCGGTGTGCATATTGCTGAGGTCGTCAATACCTTAGTACCAGGGCTCTACTGGATGGCTGGCAGCTATGTTGGTCGTCTGGGCACCAAAATGGCCTTCCTGAGGTCGGCGTGCCTTAATACCTAGGTATTGCAATACCTCGGTACGTCTACGGCCCTGCCAATCTAGTTGGGCGCCCCGGATGCATGACCTTTCGAGGTCGGTGTGCTCTTGTAGCCCTGCCAGCCTGCTCTGGACACCCATGATTTTACGTCCGGAATGAAGGCCTCCGTGCGGCGCTGATGGCCCTGCCAAGTACTTCCGGGTGCTTGGGCGCTTCTTGATTTGAGACCTTGTTGAGGTCGGCATGCCTCGGGTGGCTCTGCCAGACTCTTTGCAGCTATGCAAGATATCTGGGTGTCTCTACACTCCATATGTTCAAGGCCAACATTATTTCGCCAGCTTCATCATTGTTCGTCTTGACCACTACAGAAGACCTCTTCATGCGACGTGCCTTTCAAGATCCTGCTGGATATCCTCGGATACTGGACATTAATGATTTGAGGCCTCTTTGAGGTCGGCACGCCTATAAGGCCTCCTCGAGGTCGGCCCTGCCAGACTACTTGCAGCTATGCAAGGAGATCTGGGTGTCTCTACACTTCGTTCGATCAAGATCATGCATTAGTTTTTCTTCTCTTTTTTGAGCATCAAACCAGCCATGCTGCCTGCTTCAATGCTCAGGGACTACTCTACTGAGCGTCTTTGGCGCCTCTTATTTTTCTTCGTCGTCGAGGCCTGAAGAATTCTATTTCCCATCATGGCGTTACTCAACCTACATTTTCCATCTTCTTCTTTTTTGGATCATCATCACAAGCCATCTGCACTGCCACGATGCTCGGATACTACTCTATGAGTGCATCCTTGATGCCCTCTGAAATTTTTTCATCGTCGTTTTGATCTATCGGGAGCCTGCTTCCTATAGGTCGTCACTCGACCTCACTGCATTCGGCAAGACCACAAACAGGTCGGCTGCAAAGCTGATTTGTTCTTTTTCTTTTGGGACCAACGTGCATGCTATTCGACACATCGATAGCTACGCAACCGTCACGACCTTTCTAAGATCGCCTACACACCTCGCTGGGGCTTGTGAGACATGGGTGCCCTAGGTCCCCACCGACCCGAGCTCACGGCCGTCCCGACAAGTGGGTGGCCTACCGGAAGACCCGCCGACCGACTGTCGGTGGGCCCAACCTAGTTGGTAGCCCACACGACCTCCTGAATACCTACCTGAAGATTCCCCAGACGACCTTATTCAGAACAACTTCAAGACTTGACGTGCAAGACAAGACATCGGTGGATTCCGACTTAGCAGATCGACAGATGTGGCAAGTGTTGTAATCTAGATTTAGGTCTCCAAGTCGTGACCGACCAGGAGTCTGGGAGCCGACCTTGTCAGCCCCAATATAAAGGCGGGCGGTAGGCGAATCTTGTCGATCACGCAAATCCTCAAGCAATCTACACCGACAAGGGCGTAGGGTTTTACTCTCGAGGCCGAACGATATAAACTCGCCGTGTTCTCTGTGTTCCATGCGCTCATGCGCAACCCTCGAGTTCTTAGCCTTAGATTCCACCTCACCGAACAACTAAACCACAGGGATTAACACCCCCGTGGGCTGTCTAGATCTCGCCATCTGACAGATGGGGAACCGCTGGAGTTGCTCTAATATATAATTTGTACATGTAATTGGTAAGATATGCCCAATGGAAAGAACACAAGTTAGAAACAATTTGTTATTACAAAATTTTGAGAAGCTAAAAAATAGAAGTCATAGTAATAATTAACTAATTAAACTCTAGATTTGATCCTCAATTACCAACCATTAACCACTCTAACTTTTTTTATTATTACTACGACTTGTATTTTTTTAGCCTAAAACCCTAAAAATTATTACTAATTCCATGTATAACAAATGCATGAGTTGAAGATGTTGGATTAACAATCTTGAAATCAAATATGTAATATTAGGTTCAAGTGTATATAAATGTTGAATCTTAAATATAAAGCGTTGTGTTGACACACTATAAATGTTAAGTCATTTCATTGAACATAATGACACTGTAAATATAAATATGTTGAATTCTATTTGTATATATGTCGAGCTTTGTTGATATTTGTTAACGTCACCGCTAATGGTACCTGATTAGCGTGAGCGATAAGGCAACTTGGTATACCTATGAGTACAAATGAATCCGCAAGCGTATAGATATACCGTTGTAGCAGTTCTCCAAAGGAGTATTCCAAAGGTATTGAATCCAAAGAACATACATACTACCCTCTAATCTAGCTAAGGTCTGAGGACAATATATAGGAGACTGCTTCAATTCCTATCAACCTGAGCTAGTTGCAGCCCTACTTGGCGCTCCAACTGTCGGTCTTTAGACCCGACAACCTACTAAGGGTAGTGCACAAGGTAGACTTTGGTGTAGGGGCTTGCCGACATCTGGAACTCGAAGGTAGACACGAACACACGATTTAGACTAGTTTGGGCCTCAAAGAGCGTAATACCCTATGTCCATTATGTTGTGTGTCGATTGATTTTGTTCGAGGGGTTCCTTCCCCCACCTTATTGGAGGCAGGCTTACAATTTAGTTCGAGTACAAGATTACTAGTCAAGTACAACTAGCAGAGTGCGACTAGGAGAAGGCTATTGTTAGTTACAATATATGTTTTTCTATTGTAGTACTAATCCTGCCATCCCATGTAGAGTACGCTCTCTTACACTATGTCCTACTAGCCTCGGTGTCTAGCATTATGTACAGGCTTGGTCAACCTTGATGGTGGGCCTTGGATGTTGTATGACAACCTTGACTTTGTCCATTGGAAACCTGAACCATAACCCTAACACCACTGCTACCGCCGCCGCCAGCCTCGACCACCACCCAGGCCGGTGGCGCTACCGTACCGCCTCGTCGCCGCCGATGAGCCAACATTCTCCCTCGGGCCATCTTGTCGTGAGTGGAGGAGAAGGAACCGAAGAATAAGATGAGCCACAGTCGTTGGATCTCGTTGTTGCACAAATCTTAAAGTGGAAGTTTAAATGAAAAAACTTTCGGAAGATATATAGGATCCCCGACAAGTGTCTTTGCCTGCCCCATTTGGGGTCCCATGCGGGGGCTACTATGGGGGTGATTGGTAGGCTGCATATGGGCTATCAAGGCTTATGTAATGCAGTTCGCTGGTGGTTGCTAGCCCACATAAGAGGATAGCCAAGCTTGAGCTGTACAAAAGGCATTGTACGAGCTGCATAGTGGGAAACGCAAATCAGTCGCGTTTCTAATAGTACAGGCTTGGTGGAGCTCCTGTCTCGTGCAGGCGTGTGATAGGGTCACTCGCTCCGCTCCGGGCCGCGAGGAAATGGTGGCCGGCCCAGACTATGTGCCGGCGACGCTCCGGTGATAAGGGGCATCAAGGACCATGTGGCGGGCCTTTAGCTTGGCGAGGCGAAGCTCGATGCATGTCTCCAGCAGTGGCTCGAGCTCTGCCTTGGGCGGTGACGCTGCTCTAGTGGGGTGGCGCTCGGCGCGGGCGGTGCATCAGGCGATCTGCCTTTGGTGGGTTTGGGCGAGTGGTGTTGCTCTGGATGGGCTCGGGCGGCAACACTACTCTGGATCAACCTCTCTCGCATCTCTGGCGGGGAAGACAGAGCGGGGATTTGCTCGTAAGTGGTCGATGGGGGGAAGAGGAGAGCTCATCTGCTAGAGAGAGCATGTGGAAGACGAAGTGGGCTGTGAGAATGATAAACTCACCTGGGCTATGCAATTAGTGAGCCCACTCAACATATGCAGCCTACCAAACACAATGAGATAAACTCCAATTATGCAGCATACCTTCTTATGCAGCCTACCAATCACCGTCCAAAATGATGAGGCAAGCCTGGCTTGGGCTAGCCATATGCTTAATTAGGTTAGCCAGGATGAGTTCTATGCAGCCTACCAATCACCCCCTATATGGCTACTGGAAGGTGGATAAGAGTTGTGTTGATGGTTGAAACGCGTAACGAACTTCGATCCTCAAGCGTGCGGACCACTTATAGCCTTTTTCACCACGGGGTGATCCCCAAGGTTCTTGTTAATCCGCAGAGCAACGGGATTGCTAGTGCTTAACCAAGTACTAATCTAGTTGATTGGAAAACCCTTGAAAGAGAGATTGATCTAAAGTAAAAGCAATCTAATCTAAGTTAATCTAAGGTTAAACTAGATCGCAAGGGTTGCTACAAGAGACAGATTAAGATAGATAAGCGTTCCTCCCTAGGGTATAGGATCTCATGAATATGCATCTACTACATGAAAGAGGTGTTGCCTTCACTAGCTTCATGGTGGTTATTCGTTCACTAGGCCTTTTCCCTAAATCGTATTGTCACTATGCAAGGTAATCAATCACTTCCGCGAATATACCGCATCTATATCTAAGCATCCAAAGGGTTAAGCCAATCACCATGATTACCACAAACCCTACTAAGACCACATGTTGCACACACATATGTAAATAAAGCATTCGCAAAGACATAGACCATGAAGCATTGACAGACATAAGATTCATGTAGACATTACATATCATGTATCCATCTAACCCTAGGGATGAACGGAGGCATTACCCCATCATCTTACAGAGATTGAAGCGCATAGGGGTGATGGAACCTACGGAGAACGTCATCGACGAAGATGGCGGCGATGAAGCTTGGGAACACCCCTAGGCCAATGGCTTGGAGTCCTACTCTTGCGGTGGTGGCTTTCTAGTGAATGAGCGTTGATGGAATGATTGGATGCGGCGGCCGTCAGAGGCAGGAGCTACAAATAGACTGCGGAGACCCTAGGTCAAAGGGGAGGCCTAACCAGCACAAAATAGTGCTGGGTAGGTCGGCATGGGCTGGCCGGCCCAGGCCCTTTCCGGCTCGGTTCGGGGGCGTCTTCCTCCCCACGTCTTATCTTGACATTTTGGATTTATGCCCCTTCATTTGTGTCATTTTGGCGTCACCATCCCCGTGATCAAGATAGGGGGTCTTCTCGCATGAAGTCCAATCTTTACGTCTTAGTCCTGGGGGATGATATGTCATAGCACCTTGGTCCTTGCCACCTTTGGGGGTGATTTCGCCTTGCACTTGAACACGAATGGAACTCCTCATTTGCTCCTTTGAACTCGTTGTGACTCCGTCCCTTTAGTCCATGTTTTCCTGCAAAAACACAACACTCCCAAATGCACATACAAAGTTGAACTTGTTATATCATTAGTGTGCCTAGTGGCAGGTTAGTTCCATAATCGAGCTCAAACCAAAGTGTAATGAATATGATTGGAGCACTAAAATTCACCGTCAAGAAGTTGAAACTTTAGGCCCAACAAAGCCCATCTAACTTGCTAACTATAATTTTCCCACCAGTCCACCTCATGACTATTAATTAAAACTGTTCCAACATTTTTCAGAAATGTTGGTTTCGTCAACTATTTTTCGTCAACATTTTTCAAACGGTTGCAACATTTTTTAGAAATGTTGGATAACATTTTTAGGCACCAGCGGTTGCGCATGACACACTGACAGGCCATGGTGGTGCACACAGGTAGCCGAGGAGGCAGGGGCGGCCCATGACGGCAGTGCGACCCACGGCTCGGCGAGTCGACGTGCAGCCATGGCGGGCGGCAGCGGAGCTTAACGCGTGGCCATGGCTGGTGGCAGAGCTCGGCGGGTGGCGACGAAGCTCGGCACACAGCGGAGGTGCACGTGGGTGGAGGAATGAGAGAGAGGGTGGGATGCTAGGGTTTGCTCGTAGGATCCAAGGGTTGTAATTGGTTGCACGAATCTCAAACAGTGGAAGTTTCACTCTCTTCCCACCTTCTAGAAGATATATAGGGTTTCCCGTCCCATGCTAAGTCTTCGATGTATAAATTAAGCTCGATGCAAGATCCGCTAGACTTGAACAATTCAACGAGAAGGTTTTCGGACTCAGGGAGCCCGGCTCAAGAGGGACTGGGCCTAGTTCTATCCAAGTTTCTTGCACGACGGCAGGGAGGAGGCGGCAAACAACGATAGAGGTACTTGAGGGAGTCTGGGAGCCCAGTTGCCTCCTCACCGCAAAAAACGGATGCTTGCCTCTCAGGTCTCTGTTGAAATAAATGGGCCCCAATCCATTTATTTTAATAATAAAAGAATTAAAGCCCATTGCTATAATGTTAGGGAGAATAAAAGTGAAAAATATCGTACGAGTATTTGAGGAGGCTTTTATTTCGACTTAAGTGGTATATTGAACATACACCACTTGTGAAGTTGAATAAGGATACTGGCGAGCCACACGCACGCACGCTCGCTTTCATCGTTGCGCCGGGCCGAGGGCGTGACGTGACGTGTCGAATTGAGTCGAGTCAAGACGAGACGAGCAGGCAGAATGGAACAGAAGTACGTGATGTGTTGCGGGGGAGCACCTTTTGCCGTTGAAGGGAATAATCCTTGGAATATTCCTAATGGTGATTTGCTTACCTTACCCACAAGCGTCCAGGTTCGTTTATCCGCATCCCAGATCTAGATCTGGGCGCCCCCCGCATGTCCCTCGCAGCCTATATAAGGACGCCCCCTTCCTTCTCTCCAATCGCCTATTCACATTCAGATACTCTTGTTCAGGAGATCTCTCCCTTCTTCCTCTCTGTTTTGCTGCGTTTCCGTATCCCCATCAATTGCATCACGCGCACAGTACCGGCGAGAGCAGGCCTCCGGAACGTCAACCGGTGTTGAAGATCCAGCTCAGGATATGCGGGCGGTAAGATTTTTGGGGAGTGTTTGATGCATATGCTCGCTCCAGTACGACTACTTCAACTACTTCCTAAAGGCCATCCGTGATCTACACTACATACCTCGTCCTGCATCGAATTCGAATGACTATACCGACTGAGCACGATTAGCCAAATGGTTAATCTAGAGAACAACGGTGCATCACGGTGACTCCGTCACGTGCCCTGCCTTTGGGTACATTCTAACTCCTTATTATCCATGTTTAATTGTTATTTAACCATGAACATGTTTGTGTTTAATAGTTGTTTAAACACTCGCACATGCTATGTTTCACTCACGATCATTCTTTTGTTCAAATACCTATTTAATTATGGAATTAAAATATGTTGTTTAATCACCTATTATCTAACAATCCAAAAACCTTATATTAATGATACGATGATTTCGGTATTGTCACACCTGTTTTTCCATAGAAAACCAAGTGTTTAACTATATGTATGCCAGGATCAAGTTTCATACATATAGTGACATCATAAGTGAATAACAGAAACAATATTACGTAAAGAAAGAGAGATTATCAGAGATTTACAGTAGAATCCTGGGAAACAAAGGCTCCAAACTTCACAGGTAATCGACTGGGGGTCGCGTACGCCTAGCACCATCTTCTGGACTTCATACACCTTCTTCTTCTTTTTCTGAGCAGCAGTTTAGCAAGGATGAGTACACTTATCATTGGTACTCAGCAAGGCCACAAAGGTTAACCAAAATGCAATTTAAATTCCATCTTTAAGTTTATTAATCATGTGAGGGTTCAAACCGCTATTGACCATGAGCACAGCTGATCGATCAGTTTTACACTCTGCAGAGGTTGTACACTTTCACCACAGTTCGCGTAAAAGTTCCGAAGAACTTTGAACCCAACCATGCGATGCTGGCCAAGCATCATACCACACTTCCGAGGTGTGATTGCATAGGGACGCTACGAAGCCTTTACAAAGACATGCAAAAGACCAACAACCCGCATAGTAATAGATCAGGGCGGACCATAACCCTCCCTAGTGGTCAGCACCTTAGCAAAGGCTACTACCCCAAGAGGATCGGGCTATACCCCTGCAACCCCGATCCCCCCTCTGCTCCTTTCGGATAAGGTCATCAGTACAATCACACACCTAATTAATTGGCTAAGCCACAGACATATGGACTATGGTGGCATTGTCTTCCTGTGTGGTTCTCCATGTTCCGATTAATTTATAGTGTTTTTTGTATTAAAGCATAGGTAGAAGGGTGGTTAGGGTCACTTGCCTTTCTCCAATGTTAAGTTACTCTTATGCTCTTCCGCTATTGCTCTTTGAAACTTTGATCTTCAAGACTTCCGATCTGCAGCTTGATCTTCTACTCGAAGCAAACATCGGGTTCAAACATGCAAAGTAACAGACAAGAACAACTAAGAACAATACACCAATTGAGAGAGACTTAAAAAGAGAACAAGGTTCGGTTCCAAGATCGCAAACGCAAGAAACGCTGAGAACGAAACTATCGAGAGATTTGGATTATATCACACAAGGCTATGTGCTTGATATATTTTAATTTGAAGTCATGTGCATATGTTATTTCAGAGAAATACCCTATTTATAATTAAGCAAGTTATATTTATTTGAAAAAGACGATGTAAACTTAGTCAAATTTTATTTATAAATATTCAAGTATGATTTATGTGAATTAAACATTTAAGTTGAAAAGAAGCATGTGAAGAATCTAAACGTTTATGTATTCATATTTCAGGTTGAACTGATCAAATTATATTAGGAACACATTTATGTTTAATTTAGTCAAATTAACATTTAATTAAGAAAGCTCGGATAGAACTATGTTGCTTTTATTTAGAAAGGGATAAACATTAATTAATTTAAGTTTGATTATGAAAACCGAGATATACTCTAATTAGCTTTTAATTAGAAAGATTATTTAAATAAGTATTTACCAAATTAATATTCTTATGAAAACAGGTGTTGATCTCTAATTAGATTTTAATTAGCAAAACATGTATATAAGTATTTAGTCATATTTAAATATTTTAAATATTATAAAACAAAGATCATGGTCAACTTTGCCCCTAACGCGTACTTTGAGTTTATACGAACCTAACGCAACTTGAAACAGTAGAAAAGGAGCTAAAATGCGAGATCTATGAACTATACAAGCTGCAGGGGTCTAAACACGATTAACCGAAGGTGACAGGGGCCAACAAGGAAGTTTTACAAGACACTGCAAATAGTGCTCGCAAAATAGCCAAAGAACAGGGGCTACTAAGAAAAAGATCCAGGGTGGGATTTATGTGTGAAAGGTGGGATATTTCTAGAGGGGTTATAAGCAAAGGTTGCAAGAGATAGGTTATGAAGCCTTTGTTTGGGGATTCTCTAGGGAGCTAACAGCAAAACTGCCACCTTGTCTCTTCACGGTGGTGACGATGGTTTCCTGAACACCATGA
The DNA here is from genome assembly GCA_022644695.1 of Cenchrus purpureus. Lineage (NCBI taxonomy): Eukaryota > Viridiplantae > Streptophyta > Magnoliopsida > Poales > Poaceae > Cenchrus > Cenchrus purpureus. Next base: position 10,175,806 of record CP053457.1, on the reverse strand, counting down.
CCGGCAGATAGAAGGTCCCTGGCCGGCCAAAAATCCTGGGTATCCGGCAGCCTAGGAGCTCGGGAGTAAAGCAGAACGGAGAGAGGATATCGAGGGGAGCTAGCGCAGATGTGTGCTCACCAAGGACGGGGATGAACCGGAGCGGCCGGATTTGGAGGTGGCCGCCGGCTCTGGTCTTCTTGTGGCGACGGTGCTACGCGTGGAGAGGGCTCGAGGCGAGAGCGAAGGGGAGGTGTGGAGAAGTAGGGGCTCGGGCTCTCCCTTTTATAGTTGGAGAGGGGAGGGGAGGGGGCGGCCGAGGCAGTGGTGGAGCTCCAGTGGTGCAGCGCCATTAATGCTCAGTGGAACTCGGGTGGAGAGGCGGTTACGGGAGGGGAGAGGCAAGTCGGTGGCAGGAGTGCGCCACGGGCATTGAATACCGCGCTCAGTGGGTGGAGAGGGAAGGGCAGCATGGGGCGTCGAGTGTGGAAGGGGGCACCGGCCATGGTGGAGGCCGAGGCAGCAAAAGGTATGAGATGACCCCGACGAGCGAGCCCCGGCTGTCAGTGTGTGGGGAGAGGGAGAGAGGAAGTGGGCTGGTGTGAGAGAAATGGGCCGGCGGAAAGGATGGGCCGGCGGCCTGCTGCACCTCGGGCTGAAGGAAAAAGAGAAGGAGAAGGGAAGCTGGGCTGGGCCAAATGAAAAGCGAAGGAGAGAAGAGGGGTGGTTTTGAGACTTTGAGCTTTTGATTTTTTTTTAAAAAACTAAAGCACACATATCAACCAAAAACCATGCAACTAATATGAATGCAACATACACATATTCATTTTATTTAATTTAGAAAAACAATCAATTGATTTTCCTATACTAAATTTCTTGTAAAGAAAATAAATGTTGGACAAATTTTTAAATTATGAGAAAATTGTTGTTTAATTATTCTTCCTATTAACATCCTGAAATTTGAAAATTTCAGGGTGTTATAGGTATCTAGCTTTGCAAACTCGATCAAGCCAAAATCATTTGATGGTTCAAACTTTAAGTGGTGGCGATATTTGGTCACCCTTTAGTTGACAACTATGAACGTGATGTATGTTGCCTCAGGAATTGCTCTTGAGGGTGTCGTCTCGGCTGAGGTTTTTAGGCTGCTGATAGCCTATTTCGGGGCATTGTCATCCGGAATCTGGCTGACAACTTAATTGACACCTATCTCCATTACAAGATGGGGAAGGAGGTCTGGGATGCTCTTGAGGCTCAGTTTGGAGTTTCTGATGCTGGCAGTGAGTTGTACGGTATGGAACAGTTCCTAGACTACAAGATGGTTGAAGACCGTCCTATAGTGGAACAGACCCATGAAATACAGGGGCTAACCAAAGAACTCAATGACTACAACAAAGAGAGCCCATGTGAGTTTCCCGAAAAGTTTGTGGCCAGAGCTATTATCTCCAAGTTACCACACTCTTGGAGGGATTTTGCTATGACTCTAAAACACAAGAGACAGATGTTCAGTTTTGATGACCTTGTCGCGACACTTGATGTTGAGGAGGAGGCGAGAGAAAAAGACACGCGTGGACTGGTAGTGGACAGTCTCTCGGGAGCAAACTTTGTGCAGAGGGGCAATCCCAAACCGCAAAATAAGAGGAAGAAGCCTCCACAGAACCCACCCAAGGCTAAGCAAGCCAACGGGGCTGCAAACAAGAAGAAGAAAGGACCGCCAGGGGCTTGCTATGTGTGAGGGAGTACAGAAACTTTGTTGGGTGCCCAATTCGGCGAACATGGTTGTTAGCGAGGGTGGAGGAACATCGGCGTATGGTAATTCTTTACCAACAGTTCTTTCAGTTTGTCTCTCACCAAAGTGGTGGATTGACACAGGTGCTAATATTCATTTTTGTGCTAACATTTCTATGTTTTTTTCTCACCAGATCGGGGGGAATGGCTCCTTGCTAATGGGGAACAGTGCCCATGCATGTGTTCTTAGTGTTGGTACAGTCACTCTGAAGTTTACATCGGGAAAGATGGTGCAGCTGAAGAACATGCAACATGTCCCCACCGTCAAGAAGAACTTAGTCAGCGGGTCTCTACTGTATAGAGATGGTTTAAATTAGTCTTTGTGTCGAATAAATGTATCTTTTCTAAGTTTGGTACCTTTGTTGGAAAAGGTATGATAGCGGAGGCTTGTTCCGCTTTTCTTTCTGAGATGAAAATTGTAATAAAGTTGTGAACCATGTGGTTAATGATGATGAATCAAATGTTTGGCATTCGAGGCTTTGTCATGTTAACTTTGGTTGTATGATCCGCTTAGCTAGTTTGAGTTTAATTCCTAAGTTTACCAATGTCAAAAATTCTAAGTGCCACATATGTGTTGAATCAAAACAAACTCGCAAGACACAAAAGGCTATTTAGGCGAGGAACTTGGCAGCTCTAGAGTTAATACATTCCGATCTGAGTGACTAGATGGTGTGTTGACAAAAGGAGGTAAAAGGTATTTCATGACTTTGATAGATGATTGCACTAAATTTTGTTACACCAATTTATTAAAACCAAAGGATGAAGCTTTACATTACTTTAAAATCTATAAAGCTGAAGTAGAAAACCAACTTGAGAGAAAGATTAAACATCTTAGGTCTGATCGAGTTGGCGAATGCTTCTCAAATGCTTTCGATTCGTTCTGTGAGGAACACGGTTTTGTTCATGAGAGGACACCGCTATATTCACCCCAATCCAATGGGATTGCCTAAAGAAAGAACCGCTCATTGACTGACTTGGTCAATGCCATGTTAGAAACTGCTGGACTTTCCAAGGCATGGTGGGGTGAGGTGATAATGACAGCATGTCATGTCCTGAACCATGTAACTTAAAGAATAAGGAAGTAACACCATTCGAGGAATGAGAGAAGAAGAAGCTAACTCTTTCATACTTGCGTACCTGGGGTTTCTTGGCCAAAGTGAATGTGCCAATCAACAAGAAATGTAAGCTTGGACAAAAGACTGTGCATTGTGTCTTTCTAGGTTATGCTTTTCACAGCGTTGGATATAGATTCTTGGTAGTAAAATCTGGAGTGACCGACGTGCTCATCGGTATAATTGTGGAGTCTAGAGACGCTACATTCTTTGAAGATATATTTCCAATGAGAGATGAAATGAGTTCATCTAGGCAAGAGTCTATCGAGAAAGATAACCCTGCCGAGTCGATAGTACGTTACGTATCCGCACTCATTGAACATCTTGAGGATGACAACGATGAGGCTCCTAGGAGGATTAAGAACAAAGGACTGAGAAGTCCTTTGGCGATGACTTCATCGTATACCTCGTGGATGACACGCCTAAGACCATTGAAGAGGCCTATTCATCTCATGATGCTGACTACTGGAAGGAAGCAATTAGGAGTGAGACGGACTCTATCATGACGAATGGTACTTGGGAGGTCGTTGAACGTCCCTATGGGTGCAAACCCGTTGGGTGCAAATGGGTGTGTTCAAAAAGAAGCTTAGGCCCGATGGTACTATTGATAAGTTCAAGGCTAGGCTTGTGGCCAAGGGCTATACACAGAAAGAAGGGGAAGATTTGTTTAACACCTACTTACCAATTGCTCGATTGACCACTATACGAGTGCTACTCTCTCTGGCAGCCTCTCATGGTCTTCTCGATGGACGTTGAGACAACTTTCCTGAACAGAGAGTTGGAAGAGGAGATCTACATGGATCAGCCAGATGGATTCATAACAAAGGGTCAAGAAGGAATGGTGTGTAGGCTGGTGAAGTCTCTCTATGGCCTTAAGCAAGCTCCTAAGTAGTGGTACGATAAGTTCGACGGAACTTGGGCGTCTGTTAGTTTCGTTGCGAACGAAGCTGACAAATGTGTAATACTATCGCTTTGGTAGGGGCGAAGGAGTAATCTTGTGTACATCTATGGATAAGATGTCACCAAACTCTCGACTTTGTATGAATTGATACCACCAAACAACAGGAATAATTGGCGAGATTCAGTAATGCAAGAATCGACCGCACGCCACCGCATTAGTAGCGCGCATAATCCTGTGAGATGGCACTATACAGCATAGCTTGAATTGTAGTTGTAGCGAACTCACCTAGTGGGTACCTACTTCCTGGCGGTTTGCTACTGGATCATAGGTGACAGCCCTCAGCGTCGCTCGGTACACCTTAGTCCCCATGTCCTTGACCATCGTCGCACCATGGGCCAAATACCTCTCCAGTTGACAATGAAGGGCTTCCTCTGACTCCGTGACGATCATTTATTAGATTAAGGAAACTCAGGCGAGTGCCTACAGCCAACAAATACATGAGCAGCAACACAGCTGCAACCCATCGGGACCTTAAGTCTAGTGACAGTTCACCTCAACATTTTTTTCGAACAAATTCGGGCAGGAGGGGGGATCCCCATCTACTTATATTCATTGATCGAAAGGTTGCTTACAACAGATTACCTGGGGGCTCCAGGCTCGAACTGAGCAAAAGGGGTTACAGGAATTACATGAAGAAAGAAAAGAAAAAGGGGAACAAGAGAGGAGTATCACAGTCTATTGTTCAGGAATTCACAGCAATAGTCCCATTGCAGTGCATTCTTTTTTAATCTTCGTCGCCATGTTTGCATGTCAAGGATCACACAGCGGATAATTTGCTTTGCTGTCGACCGTTGACGGTCGGAGATGAGAGCATTGTGGGATTTCCAAATGTGCCAGAGGATCAGGAGAAAGACATCTGTGTGTACAGACGCTGGAAGTTGGAGTTCTTTGCCTAGGAGCCAGGGCAGTCTGAATTCCTCCCCCTGCGGCATTATATTGAGAAGGTCCCAAACGGCAGTAGCATTTGGGCATTCCAGGAAGATGTGGGCAGCAGTCTCAAGGATCCCAGGACATTGTTCGCAATAGGATTCCTCCAGCTCACGAATGTTGCGGTTGTACATCGAGGCCCTGCTATTAAGCATGTTGTGGTGCAGCAGCCAACCGAAGAATCAACATGTCAAGCAAAGAAACTACACCTTCAAGTTCAGACTGACAGGAGTCACAACAGACTCAAAATAGAAACGAAAACTCCAGCCACACTACTAGAATACCAGCGAAGACCCCCTATCTTGATCGCGGGGATGACGACGCCAAAATGACACAAATGAAGGGGCATAAATTCAAAATGTCAAGATGAGCCGCGGGGAGGAAGACGGGCCCGAACCGGATAGAAAAGGCCCAGGTCGGCCGGACCATGCCGACCGACCCAGCCCCTTTTCGCCTCGGTTCGCGGTCCCCTTTGACCTAGCCTCTCCTCAGTCTATTTGTAGCTCCTGCCTCTGATGGTCGCCACATCCAATCATTCTATCAACACCCATTCACCAGAAAGCTGCCGCCACAAAGATGAGGGATGTGATTAGATGAGTTCATCGCAAGGATCAACACCGGCGGAGGAAAGGAAGCAAGAGGAGGACTCCAAGCCGTTGGCCTAGGCGTGTTCCCAAGCTTCATCACTGCCATCTTCATCGACGACGTTCTCCGAAGGCTCCATCACCCCTATGCGCTTCAATTTTTGTAAGATGATGGGGTAATGCCTCCGTTCATCCCTAGGGTTAGATGGTACATGATATGTGATCTGTACATGAATCTTATGCCTGTCAATGCTTCATGGTCTATGTCTTTGCAAATGCTTTATTTACATATGTGTGTCCAACATGTGGTCTTAGTAGGGTTTGTGGTAATCATGGTGATTAGCTTAACCCTATGGATGCTTAGATATAGATGCGGTATATTCGTGAAAATGATTGATTACCTTGCATAGTGACCGTACGATTTAGGGAAAAGGCCTAGCGCCCGCATAACCGCCATGAAGCTAGTGAAGGCAACACCTCTTTCATGTAGTATATGCATGTTCATGAGATCCTAGACCCTAGGGAGGGAAGGCTTATCTATCTTAATATCTCTCTTGTACCACTCTTTGCCATTTAGTTTAACCTTAGATTCAATCTTAGACTAACTTAGATTAGTTTGCTTTTACTTTAAGATTAATCCTCCTTTTAAAGGTTTACCTTGTCAACTAGATTAGTACTTCGCTAAGCGCTAGCAATCCCCTTGCTCCATGGATTGACAAGAACCTTGGGGATCACCCTGTGGTGAAAAGGCTAAGTGGTCCGTACGCTTGCAAATCGAAGTTCATTACGCGTTTCAACCATCAACAACCTCTTTCTCAAGCTCAATGGAAAATGGGGATTCCCATTTTTGGGCTAGTCTGATGAAAGTAAAACGAGAGTTCCTTCATTTTGGAACCTTCACAGTCAAAGATAGGACATGAATAAGATTTTCGGAAGACAAGTGGCTAGGTAATGCAACTTTGCTTAAATAGTATCCTTGTCTCTTTAACATAGCTCGCCATAAACAACATACTATATCAAAAGTTCTAAGCTCCTCACCCATCAATATCTCATGGTGTTGAGATCTGATAGGCAATAAGTTAGCAGCATAGAATAGTCTATATCCGCGTATTGCTAATATAGCATTGAGCCAAGAGCAAGATGAATTTGAATGGAATTTACAATAAACTGGAGGACAGTTCTCAGTGAAATCTCACTATCTAACCATGATACAAGAAGATGTCCCAAACTTGACCAAACTTTTATGGAAAATAAAAGCCCCGTTGAAGGTCAGGATTTTTTTTGGTTTTTATGAAGGGGTGATGTTGACAAAAGACAACTTAGCTAAGGGTAATTAGCAAGGCAACAAGAGGTGTTGCTTCTGTGCCAATGATGAAACAATTCACCATTTGTTTTTTGATTGTCATTTTGCACGCGCAGTCTGGCCCATCACACATGCGGCTTAAGGTCTTCCATAGCCTCATAGCATTTCACATATGTTTGGAAATTGGTTATGGGGTATAAGCAAAGAATTGAAACCACTAGTCCTGTTAGGAGTGGCTGCTACTTGTTGGTCGTTATGGCTTTGCAGGAATGATGTTGTCTTTGAAAGAAACCTAACCCTTCTCCTTTGCAGGTCATTGTCACAACTAATTTTAAAGGCAAAACAAGATGCATAATTTACATGTGCACCAGGATCAAGTTACACACATGTAAACGACCTTAATGAGTAACAAATACAGTGCCAAACATAAAAGAGAGTATTATAACCATTACATGACCGATCGTCTCATAAACGAACCATCAGAGTGAATAACTAGCAGCGGATCTTCACAAGGGAACTCCATAGGCAGTTGACTAGTGGCACGTGCGCCTAGAACTCCTTAAAAACCTCCAAGTCTGAGCAGCAATCCTGATGGTGTAGATGCAATATAAATAAACAAGCGTGAGAATATGCCGTACTCAGCAAGAGGTCAACATATATTACATGCAAGGCTTTATAAAGTGGAAGGCTGATGGGTTATAAGCAGTTAGCACATTTAGTTGGTCAGGTTTTATTAAGCAGCAATTTACTAGAAAATGTAAGTTTATACCATCCCACAATTATAGAGCATCAACAACATAAATAAGACAACAACAATTTATTCTCCATCTTCAAGTAATTTAATCATGTGAGGGTCCAGGCCGCTCATGACCGTGAGCACAGCTAATCGATTAGTTTTACACTCTGCAGAGGTTGTACATCTTTACCCACAAGTCGCGTAAAAGTTCAGAAGAACTTTGGACCCAACCATGCTGTGCAAAAGTAGGCACAATACCACACTTTCGAGGTGTGATTGTATAGGGACGCTATGAGGCCTTTACAAAGACTTCCCTTGTGTGTTCCAGTGCACGAGGTTCCGCGAGTCATGCCCCCCCTAATCACCAGTCCAACACCTGAGTCCTCTAATTAATTGGCCAAGACAGAGCCATATGTCTTGTGGTTGTGCTGTTTTCCTAGGTGGTTCTCCATGTTCCAATTAACACATATGGTCATGTAATTAAATGATCATATAGGAACACGGGGTAGAAGTAACCATATTGTTCATTACCAACCCAATTGAGCAAGCTAAGCATAATCTACCATCAAATAATTATCAACCCGGTTGCAAGGTAGTGGTCAAAGGAAATCTAGTCATCATCCATAATAGGGACGCTACGAGGCCTTTACAAAGACTTCCCTAGTGTGTTCCAGTGCACGAGGTTCCGCAAGTCATGCCCCCCTAATCACCAGTCCAACACCTGAGTCCTCTGATTAATTGGCCAAGACAGAGACATATGTCTTGTGGTTGCGCTATTTTCCTGGGTGGTTCTCCATGTTCCAATTAACACATATGGTCTTGTAATTAAATCATCATATAGGAACACAAGAAGTAACCATATTGTTTACCACCAACCCAATTGAGCAAGTTAAGCATCATCTACCATCAAATTAGTTATCAACCCGGTTGCAAGGTAGTGGTCAAAGGAAATCTAATCATCATCCTTAATAGGAACCCAACATATTGATGCAAAGCAATAAATAAATAAAGTGATTAAATGCATGTTATATAGGTGTAAACGGGAATGACCAAGGACACTTGCCTTCCTCACAATCCCGCTGCTGCTCAGAGTCTTCAATCTCTTGTTCTTCGAATTCTTCAAATGGCATGTTCTCTATGCATCACATATTCACATGCAAAGAAACCACACAATAAAATAAGAAACAATACACCAATATTTTGAAACAGAAACAAAAGCCATACTAAACTAATCTACTCATTGAGACGAACACATGGATATAAAGAACACTAAAAACCGAGCTAAAACGCAAAAGATATGAGCTATACAAGGTTGAAGGGCTTATCTGCAAGAAAACTCAACTTCTAGGGATCTAACTGCGAAAGACTGAGGACTAAAACAAGATTACGCTTATAAACACAAGGTCTAAGGCAAAAAAAACTTCCGAGCTGGATTTCGGGCATAAAACCTAGAAAGGTCAGGGGCTAAAGCATAAAGAAAGGGACCTAAAACTAATTACTTTGAAATGCGTCAGACCTCGGGTACAAAAACAAAAGAGTTCAGGGACCCTTTAGCAAAATTGGTGCGTTTACCGGCGGTTGACCGGTATTGAGTCCGGCTGGAGTCGATTTGAGCCGCTGATCGGCGGACGAACGGCTGGCGGCAGTGCAAGGTGAGCGGCGGCGTTGCGACGGCGGAGAAGGCGGCGGCGCGCGATGGCGCTTCACTGGCGTTGCTCGAGCTTGAGCTCTGGGGCTCGGTTTGACTCGCGGTTTGGCCTAGGATGGAGCGGGCGATGCGGCGAACCGACCTATGGCATCGAGGATGACAGAGAAGCGGCGGTGACGGCGCATGGCTCGGAGAGGCGGGCGGCGAACTCTGGCGAGCTATTGCGCGTGATTCACTGGGCACTGGGGCGTACACAAAGCTCATGTTCTCACCTTCCTCCGAAGCCACTCCTCATCGACCAGACAACAGTGCTCGAGGAGATCGACGGTGGCGGCGCCATGCTAGGGTTTGAGCTCAAGGAGGCGCAGGTGTTGCGGATTGGGGCGAACGAGATAGGAGAGGTGGCGGTGGAGGGTTTTATAGGTGCAGGGGGCGGCCTCGGTGTACGGGCCCCCGGCCAGGATGGCGCGGAGCGGCACGAGATCGACGCCGGGTTCGGTCAGACTCGGGTCCGGCTCGGTGGTGCCGTTGTAGGGATGACAAGCGGGGCCCGCTCGTCAGCGGCTGCGGAGAGGGGAGGCGAACGCGGGCCGGCTGCTGGGCCGAAAGGTTGGCCGGGCTGCAGAGCTAGGGGTGCCAAGCGCACAAAGCAGGGAAGCCCGGGGTGGAGCGCCAGACTTCGACTGCTGGGCTCAAAGCAAAGCTGGGCCAGAAAGAGAGAAAGGAGGGGGAAGGTAAAGAAAAAGGTTTTGCTATTTTGAAAGGAGATCAAACAATTAAATTCATATCCAAATTTGAATTCAAACAAGCGAAAACAATGCTCCCGCATGAATGCAGCAATAAACTCCTATGATTTATTTATTTAATTTCAGAAATATTTAAATGCCTAAGAAAAATTAAAGAATATCCTTATATTCCTTATGAGCATAAGTAAAGGTTTCTAGCAAATTTTATTAAAAGCCAAATTTGAAAATTAGGGTGTTACAGTTATCTACTCAGTTATTCATTGGCTTGTTCGTGGATTATACTACAGAAATCAGCTTCATAGGACTTTCATGCAGTGGCATTGCAGCACTTGGCTTTGGTGGCCAAGTAGTTTTTTTACCCAAACACATGGATGGCGGTCTAGTCTACGGATTGACAACCATTAGCTTGCGGATTATTTTTGTCCTCTCTTTTGGTTGTGTGCATCAGAAGTTGGGAAAATAGTCAGAGAATTTGTATAAGCTCGATGTAAAAAATTTTGAATTTAATAAAATTTCCGTTATTGAAAAAACAATACTCTTTCTGCTCTCACTTGGTCCTTTCTGATCTGTTCACCTGCACTGTTCCAAGTCTTGCCAGTCAACCCCGACTGCAAGCGGTGCTGCAATTCTGGGATGCTGGTGCTCAATTGATCCAGCGCTTGCTTGATCTTGATCCCCAGCCGACGGTGATGGAAGCCGCCCTTTTGAGCGGGTTAATCAGAGCTATCGTGCCGAAGCTTCTCTCGCTGGTGAGAAGTACAAGCTGCACAAGGGCGTCAAGAGCGACATCGAATTCCTCAAGGAGCTTCGCATGAATCGTTGGTTCCATCGACGACGATGAGCTCTCCGAGCACAGCGACGACCATGGGGGTGCCGTGTCGGGCTTCTTGGTCGCAGACTTGGGCGAGCTAGCATTCGGCATCGAGAACATCTAGAAGCAGCAGCCGTCCTCGTTCCGCAAAATCGTCGGTTTGCCCAAGGCGCTTCTCCCCCGTGTGCACTGTGCAGTTTGCGAGCGAGCGGAAGCGGCTGAGGAAACTGGCGACGGAAGCGTACGAGCGAAGGAAGAGATACAGGCGCCCAAACCAGCACTCCAGCAGCAACAACGCTCTTCTCCTTGGATGGGTGAGTCGTCGTGGTCGCAGGTATTTGATCCGGGCACCGTCCATGACACAATTTGGTGGGCAACTGGGCATCCACGGGCTCCGGGGTGGAGGGAGCTCCTGTCCTGGAGCAGCTGAACTCAAAGAAACAGATAAAACTGTTGGGGGTCCGAAAATCGGATGGGAACCCCGAACACAAGATTCCTGAACAGATTCACGAAAGCAAGAGTGAAAGAGGGGACAAGGAATCTCCGAAAGTCTGTACTCGCCTCAAAAGTTGTGAATCCCTTTACGCGTGCCCTCAGGTCCCCTTTTATAGGGAGACGAAGGGACTTTTACATTCCGAGATTACCCTCGAATCTAGAGAATATTCCTAGTGTGAACACGTACATGAATGTCTTTTACATCCCGTGATTTGCGGAGCTAATTTCATATATTTACAAGCTTGCCACCTGTTCACACTTCAAACTCGGACTTTTTGAGATGACGTCTTTGACTTGGTCTCTCGCCGACCCTCGAAATCTTATTCATGAAGATCCACACTCGTCAGGACCCACGAACCGAGATTCCTTGAACTTCCCAAAGTTCGCAGGTTCTTGAGCTTCCCGAAGTTCGCAGGTTCATACCTTCCTGAATTCGCCAAATTCCAGCTATCCTGAAACAAACGGCAGACTCACGATCCAGGGTCAATTCGGCAATTATTTCGCACAATGTTAGAAGATCAGCGAATTATGCAAAATCATCGGAACACCTTCACGAATGTTTCCTTGTCACGAAACAGATTTTCCGCCACGAGGTACATTCACGAATATATTCACAAATTCGGCAACTCTGACGTTTCGAGGGTGAAAGGTTTTTGCCTAATTCCCCAACACTAGCCCCTCGGGGAAGCGGGTTGACTCCGACGATCCGTTTCCACGAAAAATCCTCAGAATTTCGGTAAAAAGCGTCACCCTCGGGCGTCGGAGTGGACAGCGTCCCCAAAACTGCAGCGGTCATATCGGCGTTTCTTGAAACATCCCCCCCTCTCCATATGAATAGAGGGTGGGTGCAGTAAGTTTTTTTCACCACTCCATCGCTTTCTTCGAAAGTTTCGAGGCATTTTTTTGCGAAAAAGCTCTTCGTCTGAGGAAATCCGAAGTTTGGCCATTTCTTCCGTTTTTGAAGGTATTATCTTCTTCTTTTCTTATATGTTTTTGTTTTTGTACTTCTAATTTTGTATGTTTTTGATTCTTACGACTTGTCTTGCATTCTCTATTTGCAATATTCTCAATCAGGTGGCTCGTACAAAAAGCACTGCTAGACCAATGACTTCGGAGGAGTTGGCTACTGCTGGTGTTTCGCCGACTGGAGAAGAAGTTCACGATTCTCGTATGGAAGATCCAAGTCATGGTACCGTTCACGATTCCGGGAGTCGCGAAGAGGGGGAAATAAGATCCGAGAACAAATCCGGCAGCGAAGAGGATCTTTCTAACGTTGATGTTGATCTGGACGAGCTTGTTGCTGTGAAAGCTGCATCTCATCCCCCAGCTTTTGTCTTCGGCGAGTCAAAGGTTACGATCGACCTTATTAAAGAATACGAGAATGCCGGATTTTTCCCTGTCGGTGACGGGCGTCCCTCTTCTGGCGAGCTAGTTCCTGCACCCGAAGCCAACGAGGTTGTTATGTTTCGGGACTTCTTTACATGCGGACTCAGATTTCCCTCTGATCCCATTCTACCTTCCATTCTCGAGAGGTTTTCAGTGAAGATACATCAGATGACACCGAACTCTTTCCTTGAACTTTCGAAGTTCTTCTGGATTATGAAGACCTTCAGGTGCACCTTTGGCGCTGGTATATTTGCCCGTTTATTCGAGCTTGTAATTGAAAAGGACATTCTAAAGCTCGACGATGGACAGTATTATGAAGCGTACTACGCGTGCTGTACTTTCAACACCCGAAGGCAGAATTCACGAAAGGGCCTTACTCGAATTCAACTCGCACCCTGCAGCAAAACCAACCTCTCAAAAGATTGGAGGTCGTACTGGTTTTATGTGAAGGTTGACATGTCCAAGATTTCTGCCTACATCGGGCCAGCTTATCCCTTTTACTCACCTATGGAGCCGATGTTGCACTTATGCTTTTCTGACAACAACTGTTGGTTTCAGAAGCTGAAAATGCTTTCTTTCTGGCCAGCACAATTCTCTGCGGTCGTGACGTTATTGAGGAATTCGTTGCAGCCGGAATTTGGCTGATATCCGATGGTTGGAGGCCTGCTAGCATTGTTCCCTTGGATGTGGACTGGGCAACGCAACAAGTGCCATTTCCCCGGTTCAATCTGCGACTCAAGGAAGGCCAGAGTCTTCAAGAATTTATTCACGAAGTTGAAAAGAAGGTAGATGCAATGGTTGGCGAATCTACACTTAACGAGTACAAGGCTTACAAGAACCTTGTGAAACATAAGAAGAGAGTCAACCGCGTGTTTTCTGAACTTGGCGCAGGGACCGCTCTTCGCTCCCGCCCTCCAGGTGTGGATAAGAAAGTTCTCGCTGTTGCTGTAGCCAGCTGTTCGGCTGCGCCTCCCAAGGCTCCACGAAAGAAATCCTCGAAGAAAGGAAGGAGCAGCACAGGCGACACTTCTTCTTCCATCGTTCGTCCTGAGAAGACTAAGTCCCTAGAATCGAGCAAGCGGAAACGCGATGCATCTGAGGGTGTTTCTGATGCTGAAATTCAGGCAGCTTCGAGCCTTGCTCAACTAGGCCAGAAGAAAGCTAAGAAGGCTGTTAAGAAGATTGCTATTACTCTTGTTCGGTATGTTCCTTCGACCTTCTCGATGATGATGAAATGATTGACGAACCTCGTCCCAAAGGTTTCTCTTCTTGCCTATGGTGTGACTTGAGATTCAATGTTCGTCGCAATTATTCCCCATGTTCTGAAAATGAACTTGTCGATGTTGAAACTTTTTCAGATGATGTCCTCGAAGTTCAGATGGCTCACACTAATTCTGTTGCTGCTGCTGATGTTGAGGGTGATGCCTCCCAAGCCTCTGCCCTTAAAGATAGAGCTTCTCCCGAATTTACTGAAGACCTGGAGAGGACTGTGCAAAGAAGCGATGATCCTGTTGAAAACCTACCTCTGGTTGAGACACGCGAAGAACTTCCCGAAGGCCAGGACCCCTCTCCTTCAGTTGCTGCCTTCAACGAGAGTTTCGGTACGTCCTTTAGGGGAGAACTGTTAAGTGTTAGTTGTGAAACGGCTGTTGCGGATGGTGGTGCTCCTAAGATTTCCTTGCTATGGAAATCGCCTAAATTCATGGATGACACAGGAGGAGATGCTCCAACTAAGACGCTTCAAATGTCTAGCAAGGCGGCTTGCGATTTGGAGAAGTAACCTTCCTCTTCCCTGAAGAAATCTTCCACGATTTCTGACCGCGCTACCCAAGCTCCTCTAGCGGCGCTTGACAGAAAAGGTTTGCACACTATTTTCTTCTTTCTTATTTCTTTGCTTTTAGTTTCCTATACCTTTTTGTCTTTTCTTGTTTCTTTTATGTAACTTGCTGTTATGATTTTCGTAGGTTTTGAAGAATCTGTTCGCAAACTTTCATCATCTGAGCTTGCAAATTTTCGTAAGACCTATGATTTGCAAGCGTATATCGTCGGGAAAGTTACTGCTGAACGTTTTCAAGAGAAGGATGAAATTATTAAGAAACTTTCTAGTGAATCTAAGAAGTTAAAACGTGAATTCAACTTGGCTCAGGTTGCTAGTATTGATTTAGAGAAACAGATCGCTGATCTTGCCGATTCCCTGAAGAAATGCCAAGATGAAAAGAAAATCACTGAAGCCGCCCTTCAGGATTCTAAGAAAGACCTGGAGAAGCTGAAGAAGACACACGAAGATGATCTTAATTTGATTGAAAATCTTAGATTGACATGCCAAAACGATGAGCTTCGTGTTAGCAACACCGAGCTTTCAACAAAGAATTCTGATCTTGCAAAGATTTTGAGCAGCAAGGAACAGAAAATTCAAGATCTCGAGAAGGCTCTGTCTGAGCGAAGCAAAGCCTCCGGACAAGATGTTGATGAAATTAAGAAAAAGCTGAAACTCTTGTTTGAGAGTACTGAGAAAAGCCGGAGAGACTTGATTGCCCATTCCTCACGAGAATGAAGAGATCTCTGATCTGATGGACTGGATTGAAAATGAGTTCCGGGCTCTTCCTGGCGTTATCTCGGGGGCTAGCGACTTCGCCGCTGCCTTTTCAGTAGAAAGTATCTTGAAGCTTCTCTACGATTTCGACTGCGTTGATCTCGTGAAGTTTCGTGTGAATCTTTCGCGCTTTCCTGACGCTGGGAGCACTTCAATTATTCGTCCCAATGGGGACGTTCAAGCCATAAAGATCTGATTCGCAAGGGAGTTTTGGTTTGCAAGTGGAAAAGAATTCGCGAAAAAGATTGCTCACGCCAAATTAGATAAGGTTAGTTTCTGGCAGACACTACCAGTTTTTTGGCATCTCACGAACATTTCTATCTTGATTTTTATTAACTCTTTTTTCTTTTTGATGTTTCTTCAGTTGATCTAGAGTGAAGAGCGTGGTAAGGCTGCTGAAGTTCATGAATTATCTTCCGAAGCTGAAGGAGACGATGATACTAACATTGAAGAAGACGGGTCGGGAGATGAGAGCAGTGGTAACGGCGGCAGCAGCAACAATGGCGAAGATGGTGGAGATGAAGCGAGCTCTGATCATGAAGCTAGCTCCCCGAAGGTTGACATCGTCGGATGATATTATGTTTGAACATTCGCTTTTGATGTCATTGTAAAAACTTGTAAATTCGTGGGTTGCGACCCCTTCTCTAAACAGTTGTTTTGTAAACTTTAACCGAGGTCACGCAGGTGGGCTGCGAGGATGTGATACCTTTATGAATTCATCGTGGGAATCAAGTAGTTAGTGGTGAAGCTTGGCGGTTGTTCAAAGAAGTTTATCCCAGACGTAAATTCTCTGACTTTTGGCTTGAGTGTTGCCAATACTTTTCGATGATTAGTTTTCAGCTCACTTGGTTCTTCCTCCAACGCGACGGCTATGCTCTTGCCACCGAAGCCTCGAGTCCTCAAACCTTCATGAAGACGGAGCCCCTTAGCCCCAAGACTGATGACTGCAACTTCGCTTATGCTAGCGATACTGCTGAAAATAGTGGTTGCAACCCGGGCCACATTGTCGAACTCTCTTTCTGAAGTTTTAGCTCTTGGAAGCTATGTAACTTAACTCTTGTGAAATTTTTGTATGGAAATAAGGCAATAAACTCGTTTTTTAAAGAAAAAACATCACCCTCCCCACCTTGCCGTTTTCATGCAAAAATTTCGTGGAAACCCATGGATTTACAATTTCTTTAAAGTGTAAGTCGACAAAATTTGTTTCACGAATTTTGTGGACTTGCGTCTGCTTGGCATACTTGCCCTGGTTGATATCGCAACCCTCAGTTGCTTCAACCACCCTGTGTGTTTACTCATCTTCGGAGATTTCCGAGCCCCTTTATGCAAATTTCTCTGAATTTTTATACCACGCTGTTTTGTTTTTACAGCCTAACAGATTTTAACTTCTGCATTACAATTTTTCATGTACACAAAGAATCTTGAATGAATACACTCGAACTTTTCTGAACCACAACTTTCATTCATTCCCAAACTTCTGGTAGGATGTCCCCTCGAGGATGGGACCTAGGCCATAACTTGTCGTTGTCTCAGGCCTTTTGGTGGGAAATCCCTTTTACGGTGGGATTTAGGCCACAACTTGTTGTTGTCTCTGGCCTTTCGGTAGGAAATCCCTTTCACGGTGGGATTTAGGCCACAACTTGTTGTTGTCTTCGGCCTTTCGGTAGGAAATCCCTTTCACGGTGGGATTTAGGCTATCACGGAGCCTTTTCATGAATTTTGATAATGGCACTTCGCGAGACACATACTTTGGGGGAAGACTCTTTTCATATATATCACAAAGAGTATTTACATAGGATCCGCCTCATTAAAAACCTTGCCCCTTGATTTAGGGCCCCCTTTGCAAGGTAAAGAGTACGGTCCTTCTTATTCTAAGTTAAGTGCGAAAAAGTAAATGTTTTTGTGCCCGAAACCACTTATAGATCCGTGGTTCGAAGTTTTACATTTTTATGAAATTTAAACTTGCGAAAAGAAATGCTGAAAAATAAGTCTAACTACTTTCAAGATTCTTAAGGGTAGTACCTCTTCAAGCTGTCAGCATTCCACGAATGCGGCAGCTCTTGCTATTTGATGCATCAGCGGAAAGCCCACAGCATGTTTGTTTCCTTTGCTATGTATGGCCCTTCCCAAGGTTCTTGGAGTTTCCCGGGATTCTCCCAATTTTTCTTTCTTTTCAGAACCAAATCACCAGTCTTGATGTCTTTCCTGACCACTTTTCTATCCTTGCATGCCTTGGTTTCCTTTTGGTATTTCTCGATGTTTTCGGCAGCTTCTAGGATCGTTAGCTCGATCATGTCTTTCTCTACCTTCATATCAACTTCTTCGATCTCTTTTGCTTTCTGCACTCTCATGCTCTCATTCTTGATCTCTTCTGGTGTCATTGCTTCAGTGCCAAAGAGTAAGCAAAAAGGTGTGAAACCCGTTGCTCTTGACACTGTGGTATTATGTGACCAGATCACTTTCGGCAATTCATCCGTCCACTTGCCTTTCTTTTGATTGTATAGACACTTTTTGATTCCCGAAAATATCAGTCCATTTGCTCTCTCCACAGCCCCATTAGACTGCGGGTGATAAACTGAGGAGAACTTCGCGTGAGTGCCCAGAGTTCTGCAGTATTCCTTGAAAGAGTAACAGTCGAATTGCTTCCCATTATCAACAGTTAGCTCCCTTGGAACCCCGAATCTGCAGTTATGTTTTGCGGAAGAATTTACGGATTGTTGATCTTGCGTGATATTCGCCAATGCTTTTGCTTCCACCCACTTGGTGAAGTAATCAACCGCTACTGCTGCGAATTTGCAGTTTCCTTGAGCTGTTGGCAATGGGCAAACCAGATCCATTCCCCACCTTTGCAAAGGCCATGATGGAGGAATTAGATGAACTGGCATGGATGGCAAGTTTTCTTGATTCATTGCTGTTTTGACATGCTTCACATTCTTGAACAAGCTTCTTTGCATCAATGTTTATAGAAGGCCAGTAAAATCCTTGCTTTATTGCTTTGCTTGCTAGAGCCCTTGTGCCTATGTGTGCACCACAGAATCCACTATGGATTTCCTTGAGAAGTTCTAGACCTTTTTCGGAGGTTATGCATCTCAACCATGGTTCGGTAACCCCGGACTTATAGAGTTCTCCGTCGACCACAGCATAGCCCCTTGCCCTTTGCTTTAGCCTTTTTTCCTCCAATTCATCTTGTGGTTCATAGTGACCTCTCAAGTAAGCCATGATTTCGGCTCTCCAATCGCGAGTCTCCACAATGTTCACGATTTTTGGCTTTGGTTCTTTGATGGACGGTTCTTTGATGATTTCGAAGAACACGTCTGGAGGCATTGCATGATTTTTGGCTTTGCTTTCAGATTTATGCCTTCATTATTGTCATCTCTTGGTATGTCTTTGGTGAATAGCCTTTGAAGTGCCTTTCCATCTCTAACTTCTCAAGATACTTCATCAAAACAGGATTTCTTGCTTCGCTCACTTTCTCGATGTGTTCTTGAATAACTTTAGAATCTGTCTTGATGATGAAGGTTTGTTGACCCAGAGCTTTCATCTTTCTCAAGGCTAGTAGTAGAGCTTCATACTCAGTTGTGTTGTTCGTAGAGTGCACATCATCTGCGAAATCGAGCCGAGCAGCGTATCTTATCACGATTCCTGCTAGAGATGTTACGATTGCTGATATTCCAACTCCTCTATCACACCAAGCCCCATCACAATGTACTACCCAAGGTGTGACTATGATTTCGCCCAGATTATGCTCTGGCGATGTCCAATCCACGACGAAGTCTGCCAAAACTTGTGATTTGATTGGACTTCTTCTCTCGAAATCAACTGTATATTACGATAGTTCTGACCCATTTGATGATTCGAGTTGATGCTTCTTTGTTTGTGAACAAGTCATTTAGTGGTTGATTCATGATAACCCTTATTTTGTGACCCTCGAAATAATGCCTTAGTTTTCTTGCAGCCATCACGCATATGCTATCTTCTCTAACTCGAGTAGAAGAGTTTGGATCACGAGAGCTTGATGCAAAATATACTAGGAATTTGTTTAGCTTTCCTTCTCCTTCTTTCTCTTGTACTAACTGCACTTCTTGGCGAATTTGAAGGCGGAACAAGTATAGTAAGCGGCGATTTTGGCTCTGGAGGGCATAACTTGGTCATGTTTGTGAGATAGTCTTTGAGTTCTTGGAAAGCTTGTTTACGAGATTGACCCGAAAGTTCTTGGAACTTGGAGAACTTGGAAGAAAGGCAAGCTTCTCTCTGCTGACTAAGGATGAATACATTGAGGCGGCAACTCTCCTTGTCAACTTTTGCACATCTTTCTTTGAATAGGGATCTTGCATTTCGATTAGAGCCTTGATTTTGTCGGGGTTTGCTTCTCGATGCCTTTGTTGAAACAAGACATCCTAGAACTTTCCTTGTGAATGCAGCGCATTTTTGAGTTGACTTGATTCATTTGCTCGAGGTTGTGAATGTTTACGCCTAGATCGTGATGTGGTCTCTTCTTTGAATGCTCTTGGCGACTATATCATCGACATATGCTAGAATGTTCTCCGAAGGCTGGGGATGGAGAACTATTGCTATCATTCTTGAGAAATGTGCATCCTGCATTCTTTAGACCCACGGCATTCTAACAAAGCAAAAGGTTAGAAAGGAGTTATGAAACTTGTTTTCTCCTCATCTTCCTTCGCACTCTTATTTGATGGTATCCACGAGAACATGTCCAAGAGTGATAGCATTTCACTATTGGCGGCATCATCCAACAACTTTGTCCACCCTTTCTAAGGAAAATCATCCTTCTTGCAAGCTTTATTGAGATCAGCAAGTCTACACATTCTCCACTTTCCATTCTTCTTCTTACTGAGTACAGTGTTAGCCGACCATAGGATACATGACTTCTCGATCACTTTTGGCATGAAGTCTGCAGCCTCAGCTTCTCTTCCCTTTGCTTTTTCTTGGACATTTTCGAGTTTTTACGCTTTTGGGTTATTTTCTCATCTGTTTCGAGCATGCTCAATGATATCTCTGTCGACACCTTGTAAGTCTTTGGGCGATGCGAAGACATCTTTATTTTTGTTCAGGAATTGGACAAGTTCTTTTTCTTCTTCGGGACTAAGATGAGCCCCTATTATTACTGCCCTGTCTGGCATATCATCTAGGTACACTTTCTTGGTTTCCCCATCAGCAGCTATCTCAATCTTTTCTTTATCCCTTGGCCTCAACATATGTTTCTTTCTTTTCTTCGGTGGAATTCAGCTGATGTACGTTGCTTTGACCTGGTGTGAAGCCTTTCTCGATATTTCTGGCTTCTTGTTGATCACCGAAAACTGTGATAACCCCTTTGGGTGCTGGGATCTTCATGCATAAGAACTGCTGCCTTATGACTGCATTGAATTTGTTGATGAATCCTCTGTCGAATATCGCGAGGTATGGATGATACATGTCGATTACGTCGAAAGTAAGGGTTTCAGTTCTGGCATTGTCAAGATCTCCGAAGGATACAGGTAGAGCTATCTTTCCCACTGGCTTGATTGGTTTTCCCCCGAAACCCAATGGGTATTACGGTGGTGCGGCATGTGTTGACTCAAGCTCATCTTCTCGAAAGTTTTCATGAATAAGATATCTGCCGAACTTCCATTGTCTACCAGAATTTTGCCTATAACCCATCCGACTATGTTCACCTCGATGACCATGGCGTCATTGTGATTTGTTGACTTGAGCTTGAAATCTTGTTCGGTGAAAGATATTGGTACTTTGGCCTACTCTGGTCGCGCTGCTGGACCATCATTGATAATTGTGTTCACAGATCTGAAATAATTGTTTCTCTGCCTTTTGGTTTCGAACTCCATGGCTGAGCCTCATGTGGTGGGCATGATAGTTCCGAAAGAGGGCAGTGCTTTCGGGTTGTGGCTTCTTGAACTCGACTCTGGCCTTAATGAATTATCGGGCTGTGGCGGCAGTATTTCTTGAATTGGCTGCGGTTGCTGAATGGCTGGAATTGCCTGAGACTGAGGATAGAACTACTGAGAAGGCTGCCAGGATGATGTGTGTATTTGGGCTATTTGCCTGTATGTTGGATTTGGTTGAGGACCCACAAATTGCGGTTGCCAGAAGTTTGGACGAAATTGGTTCGGCATTGTGGAGGCAATACTCATCATGGTTTTCTCTTGCTGAATTCTAGCTATGTTCTTTTTGGTTTCTAGACACGCTTCGGTGCTATGGCCTCTTCCATGATATTAGCAATAGAAGTATGGGTCTTTTGGGTCATGATTCTGAATTTTCGGGGGTCCTCTTCCCCTTCCTCTTCCACTTGATGCGTAGCCACCTCTTGTGCTTGGTCTATTGTTTTGATTGAACTGAAGGTTTTCCACATTTTTGATATTTCGTGGATTTTGAAAGTGAGGTCTCCACATTGTTCCTCTGTTGCCTTGCTTTGCTTCATTTCGCTCAGCAACTCTTTTGCGATGATCTTCATCGGACTTGATGTATTCTTCCAGTTCATGAAAGAGTTCGTCAATGCTTTTGGGCTCCTTTTCGGGTCAAATGTGAAATGTCGGTCACAGTTAGACCTTTGATCGATCTTGTATTGTTGTCTTGTCATACGCTTCCGATTTGAGACCTTTGTTGCATGAATCTTCTTACGAAGCTTTGAAATGGTTCTTTGTCTTTTTGTTTGCAATTATGCAGATCGATGACTTTCTTTCATGGAATATCTTGGATGAACTTTGTCTTGAGGTCAATCCAGTGCAGTTGAGTGCGGTGGTAGTAGAGTACCAATTGAGGCGGGCCTTCACAAGAAATGATGAAGGATTTGGCGGTCGACATCATCTCCTCTGCTGAATTCACGGTGATTCATATCTCATGAGGCTGTCTAGAGTTTCCATACCCGTTGTACTTGGAGAGAGGCGGCTTGAACTTTGGTGGTCATGGTGCGGTTTGCAGCAAGTGAGAGTGGTGAATCTGGATCCATGACTGCGAGATTCATTACCCATGAAGAAGTTTTCTTTTGAGTTCTTGTTTTGGCGGAGTTACGATGTGGTGAGTCATGCCACGTTGACTATTTTCTTGTTCTTTCATTTCTTGATTTCTCTTTGCATTCTTTCTATTTGTTCTTTTGCTTGGTTAAGTTTCTCTAGCTTTTCGAAACCCTTCTTTTTGCTTCCGGTGGTTCGCGAATCTTTCTTTCTCTTCTGAAGTTCTTGTACTTTTTTGTTGTACTCTTTCCAGGTTCTCATCAATAGCGATCATCTTCTTCATCGGCTTCCTCTTGATTGAATGGTTCTAGAGTATGCGTGTTTTCGTGCTCTTGCCTTCTGAAGAGCCTCAGTTTTGCTCTTCTTTCTTGATGCGTAATTTGCGAAGGTTACTGCGGTGAGAGATTCCGTTGTCTTCTTGATTGTAGTGATCTTCTTGGTCGGCCTCGATGGGTGTGTTCTTCTTGGACTTCTTCTTACGTGGAGGCATCGTGAGTTGTTTTTAATTTGAGACCACGGTGGGCGCCAATGTTGGGGGTCCAATCGGATGGGTCCCGAACACAAGATTCGAACAAGAGTCACGAAGCAAGAGTGAAAGAGACAAGGAATCCCGAAAGTCTGACTCGCCTCAAAAGTTGTGAATCCCTTTACCGTGCCCTCGGGCCCCCTTTTATAGGGAGGCGAAGGACTTTTACATTAGATTACCCTCGAATCTAGAGAATATTCCTAGTGTGAACATGTACATGAATGTCTTTTACATCCGTGATTTGCGGACTAATTTCATACATTTACAAGCACTGCCACTAGTTCACACTTCAAACTCAGACTTTTTGAGATGACGTATTTGACTTGGTCTCTCGCCAACCCCCGAAATCTTATTCATGAAGATCCACACTCGTCAGGACCCACGAACCGAGATTCCTTGAGCTTCCCGAAGTTCGCAGGTTCTTGAGCTTCCCGAAGTTCGCAGGTTCATACCTTCCTGAATTCGCCAGATTCCAGCTATCCTGAAACAAACGGCAGACTCGCGATCCAGGGTCAATTCGGCAGTTATTTCGCACAATGTTAGAAGATCAGCGAATTATGCAAAATCATCGGAACACCTTCACGAACGTTTCCTTGTCACGAAACAGATTTTCCGCCATGAGGCACATTCACGAATATATTCACGAATTCGGCAACTCCGACGTTTCGAGTGTGAAAGGTTTTTGCCTAATTCCCCAACAAAAACAGAGCAATGCAAACTGGCCTACCTCGCCGGAGCAGAGGAAGCAGAGCAATGCAAGTCACGCTAGACCTCGACGCGGCAGAGTATGTGGCCGACTGGCCGTCTGGAATCTGGCCCTGTCGCCCCCACTACACAGTGATGAAGTATGCTGGGCAGCTGACCAAGATATGGTAGTGGCCGGACGTCCAGCTCCCGACCTCCACCGGACGCGGCCAAGTCGATTGTCAGGGAGAGCAACTTAATGGTTCATCCACGGAAATGGCACCGAAGGGAATGGAAAATTGATATAGTGATAGTGAAGTGAAGTGAAAAAAAATTAATGACATTGAGGATAGTATAATTTCAATAGCATTGAAGGAATTCTCTCTTCAGCTACAGCAGCAAGAATGCAAGAAATGTTATATTTTGAACATATCAGACAGAGATGAACCACGTGTACAAGATATTTGAAAACTAAATTCACCAATTTAACCCTTGTAAACTAATTGCAGAGAACTCGGATTAGAGATCTTTAGCAGGCAGTTCTCACTATTCATACACAAACTCGTTCATGACAAAAGAAAATGAAGACATATATAACCTAAACATGCAACTAGGGATGGAAATTCAATTTTCTTTGGATCATTATACAGTCAAACCAAAATACATCAAATGAACAGTCCAGAAATAATAATAAAGGAACCAAACGAGAAAACAAATGAACCGAGGCGGTGACCCAGAAATACATATTGGGTACAAAAAACTTGCATTCCTATGCCTAACAACTTCAACGAAATAAGCTCAAAGCAGCATAAATAGAATATCTATGACGATCAAACCGTGTGAACGCAGGCTCCAATGGCCTCAAGATAGGACCCTGATGCACGCCCAAAGAAGCCAACAATGCGGTCATCCTTCTCTGCACGAATATTGAATGGAATTCCTACGGCACGTCCAATGGGTCCACGAACCTGGCCTAGGTTTGTGCCAAATCTAAGGGACGTGATAACATTAGGTGATGTGCCGAATTGACCAAATGTCCCGGAAATGGCCTGTACGTACTCTGAAGAGTGGAGCTTAAACTGCAGAACATCACCATGCTTGCATTGTTATTTCTAGATTGAAGACTTTAAGCTAATTTTTTAGATATGCTGACTCACCGAAAGATTTTCCCCATCAGGACGACCCCACGGACCAACAAAGTGCTGCGTTCCGGAATGGTCCCGGTACGAAAACTCAAGTGAATGGATGACTTGGTCATAGAGAATTGTAATGCTCTCCAGACGGTGGGGTTTTGGTTCCAAATCGTCGTCGATGTAATATGCCATCCCTCCGGTTCCACCCCATGGCCCAGTCTCGGTAAGCCCAATCTTGTAAGTGTAAATCGAGAAAGTAGAAAAGATTTATAGGCGTAATATATATGATGGAAAACAATTAGTAGGAAAAAGGAATAGAATCATATAACACATTAGCACCTAGCTAGTGTCCTGTACAAAATTACTATTTCCTTAGACTTTTCTAGATATATGAATTTTGATATGCACCTATACTACACCTAGATACATATCAAAAATTTATGTATGTAGAAAGATAAAATTAATAGTATCTTAGAACATATGGAGTATTTATGTAGTACCTTTCTTTGCATTTCTTCCTGAGGATTGGCATAGACACCGATGGCATCAATAAACTTGCTAGCTCGCCCGAAGAAGCCAAGTATGCTTCCATTACCCTGCATTGGGATTTTGAAAGGTACCCCTCCGCCCCTTCCGAAAGGTCCATAGATTTTTTTTGAGTAATAGGGCCTGGCCCCAGTCATTCCATTAGCAGAAGGACCATCATTCAGTTTTACAGCACAGAGAAGTCTCAAAGCGAAAACAGGGAAACCGGGAAAACAGAGGAGCAAGGCCTAAAGTCTATTACATAGCCAACTTTCAGACATGGATGAAACTACTACCTATTACAGATTTTAGACAGCCTCATCTTTGAAGGCCAAAATTCTTCACAGCCCTTCTTTTCAGATCACCCTGCCTTCGGCTAGCAAGGCGGCCATCTGTTGCGGTGCTCCAGTTACATCCCAGGTATCCCCCTGTTTCGCCAGGAAACCGAGTAACTCTTTCTTCAGGGCTTCGTTTAGTCTGCCAACCGGGCCGGCTGCTCTGCTATGCACTTCAGTTTGCTTAGCTTTTGCTCGAGCTCTGAGGTTTCCTTGGCTGGACAAAGAATTTTCTAGTTGCTGATCAAGGCAGCTATCATTTTCATCAGAGAGCTCACATCTCTCCAATGCCCACCCTGAAAACACAGAGAGTTTCTTAGTTTCCAAAGCCCCCACAGGGCTGCCGAGGTAAAAATGTTTGTTACAATATGTTTCTTGTTACTAAGCCAAAGAGTAGCCACACTTTCAAAGCAAATACCACAGTTAATCTCTACACAATCATAGATGACAGACCAAACCTGTCTGGCTACCACACATTCAAAAAAGAGATGGTTGACAGTTTCCTGCTCACAGCAGAACAGGCATCTGTCATCCTCAATGGTTTTCCTCTTCTTCACATTATCTCTAGTGAGGGTTTTGTTCTGTGTGAGAAGCCATAAGAAAAAGTGCACTCTTGGAGGGATTTTCAAGCTCCAGACTGCCGGGGTATGTACTTGTTTCACACCCCTAAAGTTAATAATTTTGTATAAGCATTGAGAAGAATAGACTCCATTAGAGTTGAAGGTCCATATCATCTCATCTTCTTCATTGCTAAGGTTTATAGTGGAGGCTAATTGGATAATTTCCTCCCATTTACAGAAAGTAGCAGCATCTACATATCTTCTAAAGGTGCATTTAAGCTGTGTGCCATCCCACAACTCATGTACAGTCTTATTCTTTTCATTTAGAATCATATATAAGTCCCATAGATCAGTCTTGTATAGCTAGGCTGGAGGAACCTAGCCAATTGTCTTCCCAAAACTTAACTTTTTTGCCATTACCAATTTTCCATTTGTACCCCATCTTTGCTACTTTGGCCGCCCACATCATTCCTTTAAAGAACTGGGAGCTTCCTATTGTACTACTGCAGAAGATGTTGGGCCTGTCAGTGCTA
This sequence comes from Cenchrus purpureus, assembly GCA_022644695.1. Classification (NCBI taxonomy): domain Eukaryota; kingdom Viridiplantae; phylum Streptophyta; class Magnoliopsida; order Poales; family Poaceae; genus Cenchrus; species Cenchrus purpureus. The sequence goes on along the minus strand of CP053457.1, from coordinate 10,149,479 downwards.
TATTTATCATCTATGATCTGCTTCCACAGCTTATTTTTATCTATATTATATCTTTTCAACCAGGATCCTAGGAGGCAGATATTTAGGTCTCTTAGATTGGGGATCCCAATGCCCCCAAAGCTTTTGCACATGCTCAAGCTCTCCCAGTTGGCCAGGTGCCACTTATGGCTATCCTCTCTGTCATTCCAAAGGCAATTAGCCATTTGGGATGTAATGGTTTTGATAGCCTATTTAGGGAACTTAATAAAGGACAGGAGATATACAGGTATCGAGGCTATGCAGGTTTGCACCAGGACCAATCTAGCTGCATGAGAGAGCAGCCTACCCTTCCAACCTGTGACCTTATTCAAGATCTTATCTATCAGAGGTTGCAAATCCTCTCTCTTGAGCTTTTCATATTGTAAGGGTACTCCCAGGTACTTAATGGGGAAACTGCCAATTGGGCACCCAAAGAGGTGAGCAATTTGGTGAATATGGTTGCGTTCTAGATTCATAGGTACTATTTCACTTTTGTGGAAATTAATTCTCATCCCAGAGATTTGCTCAAACACTACTAGGGTGCTTTTTAGATTTCTCAAATTGGCTGGATCAGGGTTAGAAAACAGAACAGTGTCATCTGCATAATGCAAGGAGATGACCTCTTTCTCATTACTAGTTTGAAGACCTTTTATAAGCTGTTTATCAGCAGCTTTGATCAGCATTCTCGTTAGAATGTCTCCTACTAAATTATACAAGATTGGAGAAAGCGGGTCCCCCTGCCTCAAACCCTTCCCAGTCTTGAAGAAAGGGCTGTCTTCCCCATTCAGGGTGACCCCCACAGACCCCATGGTGACAATTTTCTGGATCCAGCTGATCCATTTAGGGCTAAAACCTCTGGAATGTAGGATTTCAAACAAGAAGTCTAAATTTACCCTGTCATAGGCTTTTTCATAATCCAGTTTGATAATAACCCCAGGGACTTTATATTTATGAACACTATGAACTATCTCATGGGCCACTACCACACTTTCTAGGATATATCTGCCTCCAATAAAGGCACTTTGTTGGGGGGAAATTAGTCTATTGGCAATCTTTCCTAGCCTTAAGGTCAGAACCTTGGAGAAGATTTTAAAACTACTGTTACAAAGGCTAATGGGTCTGAATTTCTTCATATTCCTAGCCCCTTGCTCTTTAGGGATCAAGGTGAGGAGGGCAAAATTGAGTCTGTACAGGTCTAGGTTCCCATCATGGAAATCCTAGAACATAGCTAGTATATCACTTTTAACTACATCCCAAAATTTTTGGTAGAAAAGGAAAGGAAGGCCATCTGGCCCTGGGGCCCCTTCAGCATAACAGCTATCAATGGCCTCCTTGATTTCCTTTTCTGTAAAGGGAGCTAAGAGGATGTTGTTTTCTTCTATGGTGACATTTTCCCCCTCTCTCCAGAAGCTCTCTCCTAGGGATATATCGCCTCTACTCTCTTGCTTAAAGAGATTTTTGTAGAAATCTACTGCTATCTTCATCATGCCCTGCTCATCTTCAACAATGCCATTTGGCCCCTCTAAACCATCTATTCTGTTTCTCCTACACCTTTGGTTAGCTACTGCCTGGAAGTAAGCAGTATTCCTGTCCCCCTCTAAAATATCTCTATCTCTAGACCTTTGTCTAGCTTTTATCTCTTCTAAAGCCCAGATATGCTTTAGCTTCTCTGCTATCTCTTTCATTCTTTCCTTCTCTACTTCAGCCAAAAGTGAGGGATGTCACAACATTAGATTGTGCACCCAAAAATGGACCGGTTGTTCCATAAACAGCCGTTAGGAACTCCGAAGGGCCAAGCTCAATCTGCAAGAAAGGACAACGAAAGATGCGTGGAGAATGTAAGTCGATGGCCATAATTCATCAGGTGATAATAATGGACGGAAGCGTTGTATGTGTGAACATATTTTAATACATCCGACCCCGCACATAAATCATTCTTTCTCTTATTTTTCAACAAAAAAATCATCCTTTGTTCCATGTTGTAAATAATTGTAAATCTAAACTTGTTTTTCCATCATTCTAATAAGTTCGCTTACCGTGCAAATGCTCCCACCAGGATGACCCCATGGACCTGCAGTGTACATCTCCCCATTTTGACCGATATATGAAAACTCGACCGACTTGACAACAATACCACTATGGATTATCACACTTTTCAGGTGCTTTGGTTCCACCTTGATATCCCAGTGGCTCCCTCCATTCCCACCCCACGGGCCGAGCTTGACAAGGACAGCCTAATAAGTGCAATATATATACAGAGATAATAATTATATAAAAAAGAAGAGGATAGGGAAATATGGAAAAAATATGAATTACTCCAATTATAAAGTACCTCCTCTTCTTCAATCCCCCTATACGGCTTAGGTTTCACATAAACGCCTAATGAATCCAAATACCATCCTGCACGCGCAAAGAAACCTACAATGCTACCATTGTTCCAGGAATCGGAAGGAGCTCCTCTTGCTTCACCATAAGGTCCGTAGGTGCGTGCATTAGTGGTGAACATAAGTGATGTTATGATAACAGAATTTTCAACGAAAAATGGACCAATTGTTCGTAAACGTCCCATTAGATGCTCAAGGGCTAAGGTGAATCTACACATATACATGAGAGAAAATTAGTACGAGGACTACTAGAACCATCTGTGTCACAAACGTTACAATGATTGGGGGAACATGGGTTAACGAATGAAATATGAAATATAGAATATGCTTATTTGCCTTGAGAATTCATTTGGTTAAGACTAATACTCACCGTCTGATAGCACCCGCCCTTTTCATGCTCACCATTACCACCGCATGGACCTGCAGTGTGCTGTTGCCCTCTATGATCGGTGTACGAAAACCCAAGCGAACATATGCCTGACCCACTACCTATTGTCAAGCTTTCCAGATGGTCGGGTACCACCTCAATGTCTAGGCAATCAGGCCCTCCAAGTCCACCCCAAAGCCCAATCCTGGCAACCCTCACCTGTGTCGATTTTAATCAGGGAGAAATCAGAAGATCGAACAAATGTGTGTGTAATAAACTATCCTTACATGTTGGAGCATGCAGCATGCTATATGCCATAAGTAAACTTAATTACATGTGTTCCGACAGAACCATATGTGCGCTCCAATTCTTCAAGTCTCTCAATTATATGCTGTGTGGTTGGCCTTTGTTTGGGTCAAAGCTTGTGCACTCCAAGCCTATCTCAGCGCATACTCTTACATGTTGCAACCATGTTTCTCCCTGAGACGTCGTTTGAAACCTAGTATTCCAACTTTCAACCACCTAGAAAGGGCAAACCGTGAGCAATTTTATTCAAGACATTGTAAAACTCATTCATTCAGATAGATGAGAGATTAAAAAGATAAAAATAATTCCAAATACTTTCTCATTAATGAAGAAATGAAAAAAAACAAAGATGTGCCTTAATGACTGACTAGAGATATTAATAACGTTCTATAATAAATGAAACTATAATTATAATCACAGACATTAAAATTGTCTAGTGAACTAGTATGTACATTGTATTTGGCTTCTATCTAGAGGGTTAAGGCCTAAAATAGTGTACTATATAGACTTTGCGATACCTGCAAACATAATCCTTGGGCAAACAGCTGATTTATTTAATGCTGAGAATTTATTCTAAATAAACTGTTCATACATTCTCAACCAGAAGATTGTCCTTCTTTCCTGTCAATATCTCAGTAATTATAACTCCAAGACTAAATATGTCTGAGCTCAATGTGATTTCTCCACGATCAATATATTCTGGCGCCATATAACCCCTGCATTGATTGTTTTAGGTCAGATACATTAAGAGCAAAATGAATATAACAAAAATTGTTCCTAAGCAAAAATAAAAACTTTCAAGGTGGTTAGCTAGCTTAGAGCGTTCCAATCTTATTTTCTGAAGTCCGAACCCGGGTTCGGATTTGTTCTTCATCAAAGCACCTTGCGAGACCAAAATCAGCAATTTTAGGCACATTGTAATGATGTAGGAGTACATTTGCAGGTTTGAGATCTAAATGAACAATCTTGTTTTGGTGAAGATAATGTAAACCCATGCAGATTCCCTTAATTATGTGATAGCGCGCCCTCCAGTCAAGTCCTTGGAATGCATCCGCAAAGTGGACAGCATATTTATTTGGTCCTACTCCATATGTTTTATGTAGGCAAGGGGGAAATTAAGTCCATTTGGTTCCTATATCCTACTCGTGGGTACAAAGGAAAATATGAATGGAGCAGCTTGTTTAATGTATAGTTTGGTCAATAGTTACATTTCTAGAAGCTCATAAAAATGCATGCGCGCTCTTTCTATTTCCATTTATTAATAACGTAACATGGAACGAAAACATACCACTGATATGCTTATCAAGACTCCCTTCTGGCACAAACTCAAAGCAGAGGAACCTTTGTGGATCATCAACCAAGACATACTTCTTGTTATCGATCGGGCTCGGCCACAGTTTCGATTGTGTGTCAGCACAGTAACCCAGGATCCGTACTATATTTACATGCTTGAGCTTCATCAGACTGCTAATCTCTTGTGGAAATTTCTTCTCATCCGGGTCAAGCAGCATTCCGGACAGTGTGAGCTTCTTCACTGCGACTACTGTACCATTTCCAAGTACACCCTGCAGTCACAATATATAATTAATATAATATTATTGCAGTAGTATGAACATGTATGGGTTCTATATTAGATCAATTGTGGTCATTTGTCAAGACTAAGGGAAGTTTGAGACTAGCCCCAATACCTTGTAAACATCCGCAAACCCACCCCTGCCAATTTTCCGATCCTCAGAGAAATTATTCGTGATGGATTGTAGAAACCATATAGGCAAGTACGCCAGCTCTGCACTTGTACCAAGTAGCATGCGCTCCACGAGATCGTGATCCATTTGTAATCACATACAGTATAACTGTACGTGCCCTTCAAGTCAAACAAGAACGAAAACTAATTAATCATTTGTAATCACATATAACTGTAGAGCCCTTTTGTGGTTAATTTCTTTCGTTGTTTCTCCCCATCGAATCCGATCCATGACCATGAATCTCTTTTTTTTTTGAAGTGAAATGACCATGAATCTCGATCGTGGTCTGCTCCTGCTAGAAAATTTGAGGAATAAAAGGATTCTGGAAGAGGAGATCCAAAAGTATATGCCCGAACAAGAGTTTGCATTGGCCTACGGGTAGGTAGCACCCACCTTCCAGGGCCTGTGCACTGATCGAGCTGAACAAGGGAGGTACAAAGCCTACGTGCGCGCACCACCGCGGTCGTGTGGGAGTCTGGTCGAAGCAAGTCGTTCGGATCAATGTACTGTGATGAGGTGTCGTGTTGGGATGTTGTGTAGTTGTATGCACAATGGAGCTACAATGCACGACAGGTTGTCGCGGAAGTTGATGTAAAAATTTCAACAGGCAAAGGTAGAGATCGGCACACCAGACCTTATGTATGTTGCAACAAGCTTGTCAGACCTTATGCTGGTGTTGTGCGCTCATTGATGACGAGCTGATGTTGACAATGTTCGGTTGTGATGCGCAAGGTAAGTAATTGGAGTTCGATTGTCGTTCATTTGATGCTCAAGAGCGGCAGAGTCAGATGGCAGGTTGTCAGGGACATAGTCGAGGTGTGGAGCAGTTTACTGAGATCTACCTCTGACGAATAGATCGGGTTGGAATCCACTGCACACTCTAACAAGTGGTTTCAGGATTAAAAAAAAAGTCATAAAACCTGGAACAATTTTGAGAGGTTGTGAACGCCTTCGAGGATCACATGAGATTGTTGTGAGGAGAGTTGGACTCGGGGCCTGATATAACATCTTCGGGAGATCACAAGGCTGTATTGGATGGAAGAATTGGATCCGTTGTGTGACATGAAGAATGTTAGGTTTAGTCCCACATAGAAAATTGATGGTGGGGAGCACTACATCTAAGTGACGACAACCCTCACACATCGTACTAGTCTTTTAGACTTATTAGTTAGACCTAAAGTCTTGTTGTTCTAGGCTCCGATTGACCCATACATCTTGGAGTGACGGTTCGTGAATATTTTTTTTTAGATTAGGGATTAAAATCTAGCATCTATGTCCACAAGTGGACATACACGGCCAAAGATTACACTAGAGCGCTTAGACTCAAAACCTCGCACCGAGGCAAAGAAAAGACAAACACTACGACAAAGGAGAAGAAGACTAAGCTTCTAACTTCTCTCCAACTACGCTTCAAACTACCAACGCCCAACAAGTCAAACCACCACAAGTGAAGCAGGTCCCATGACTTCCAAAGCGACGCCCCAAGAAGGAAACAACGTTGACGCCACCCGCCCTCCTCAGAAGAACCGGAGAAAGGTTTTCACCGTAAGAAAACGCACTGCGTGAAGCATCCCAACAAAACGCCTCCAAGGAGGACCACGACACCCGAAGACGCCGCCGTTGTTGACACCGACACCATAGCCAGGAAGGCTTTCGCCCGACGCTTCGTCCAATGCCGACCCGACGACGAAGGAAAAGATGAACCGCAACACCGGTCGTGACCATCAGAAGCGCGAGGGCCGAGCACTTAGGCTCCCCTCAGCCAAACCGACAACCAACGGCACGAGAATCGCGACATCTTGCCCAGCTCGTAGGAAGACCGACACCGACTGGAAGAGCCCAGATCATCCCCAGGGGGCGCCGAAGGATGGAAGCAGCCCACAGCAGCATTGGCGTAGCTACAGGGTATGCCGGGTGGGCCGCGGCATACCCTCTATTTTGACCCAGAAGAGCAATAGATAAGCCCATCAGCCCAACAACAAAAGGAAAAACATCAAACCCTTCCATCACGGACTCCGCCGCCTCCTTCTCGCGACGTTTGGTGCTGCGCATCGCCGTCGTCCGGTCTCCGGTGCCCCGCCTGCTGACAAGTCCACCACCGCCTGCCCACTGCCCAACTGCCCAGAGGAGCCCCAATACCCCATCATCATCAATACGTTCCAGTTGTAGGCTTGCATTGCAACCTTTCAGGACGCCAGGACCCCAGCGCAGGTGCGAAGTATTCTTGTGTTGCTTTTTTTCTCCATTCAACAACCACACTCTTGCAATTAAAAGAATTATTGATGCACACAGTAAGAAGTGTTCCTTAGTTCTTTTCCATTCATCATACTTAAAGAGAGATAATAGGTTTGGTGAATGGGAAACAATTATATTTTATAGAAACTTGAACTATAAATTTCAACTAAAATTTCCTATTTCTTTCTTATGGAACAGTAATCCCTCTTCTCCCACATTCCGATTACTATGTCAATGGGATTTGGTCTTGCCATTAAAACAAATATGGATGCATACATTTTTTTAATTGTATAATTGTTGAATTATGAAGAGGAACAAAACATATTTTGTACTATTTGTGTTATACTATATATATGCAACTTTTGCTCTCAAGTCTTTAATTTAAGATTTGGTTTGTTAGTTTTTAATTTTTAAATTGCTTGACGAATTATATACGGGATTGTACCGTTTATATATTTAACGAACCGAATTATGTATGAAAAAAATTATCTGGCACCCTGTGATAAAATCCTAGCTACGCCACTGCACAGCAGCTGCCAACCACCACCGACATCGCGCTGCACACCGGTGAACCTCCGCTACACTTAGGCCACGAGATAGGTCCGCACATGAGCCAAGGCCGCCGAGTGCCACCGCCAAACTTCGCATAGGGAGGCGGCCTCAAGACCAAACCCTTCCCCGGCACTTAGTCCGAACAAGGTTGGCTCCGAGGACCGACGCCCAACAGCAAGCTCCCATCGCCCATGTCGCAGATCCGAGAAGCCCGACCACCGCCTTCTCCACCCATGGGACTTGCGCGGTAGCCGAGGCCACAGACCCCGCCGCCCGCCGCCACCAACCACACCGTCGCGAGCCGACAGAAGCCGCCACCGACCGTCCCCACCACGAGGAACAACGTCGCAGGTCACCGGTCACCTCCGTTGCAAGGCGCGCCGCCGCATCACGGAAGCCCCGACACGACGCCCATCGAGCCACCACCGCGAACCGCGTCGCCGAAAGCCGTGATCGCCCAGCCGGCCAAGGCCGCCTCACCATCCGAAGCCGCCATCGCCGTCGCCTGGGTCCGGCCTCCATCCCTCCACCAAAGGAGCGCCCCTGTGCAGCCCCAACCGCCCAAGGCACCGCCAACCGGAGGTCGCACTACCCGCCGCGGAGGCGGCGCCACGCCGAGCCGAGCTGCCGAGCCCAGGATGGCGGCCGCGCCCGCCCGAACGCCGGCGAGAAGAGGAGGCCACGCCGCCGCCTCCTCGCGGCCATGGATCCCGGCCCGCTTGGCGGCGGCGGAATCAATGGGAACAGGGCGGCGGCTAGGGTTTGAGGTCTCCACCCGTCGTCCGCGCAGGGGAGACGAGCGGTCTCGTGCCTTCGATGCTGCTAAAGACTGTCCGCAACGGTGTCCTCTAAATTTGACCCTGAAAAACAATATTTGGAGGGTTCCTTGAAATATTTCACCCTCGATCCAGCACCGAGCTGCAGCGGCGCCCGCTATTTTCCGTCCTCTATTCACTGGGCCCCTTTTTTTCTCACCCAACTCCACCCGTCCATCACCACACACCCACACACGCCACACCCGGCCTCCCCTCCCCAGCCCGACGGCGCTGCCCCTCCGTGCCGGCCGCCATCCCCGGTGCCTCCGTGCCGCCCCACCGAGGAAGCTCCACCCCGCCACCGCAGGGCCGCGGCCGAGGGTGGGAATCAATGGCAAGGTCGAGCTTGGTGACCAGCAGCAATGGCGGACAGAAGAACTTTAATCCCCGGTGTGACGAGGCATGAGGATGGATGAGAAGAGGTCGAGAGCGGAGCTAGCGATGTGATGGAGCAACGCACGACGACGATTTGGTTTTGGTGGAGGCTAGGCGGGATTTGATCGGATGAATGAGCTCCCTTCTCCAATCGGCAAATCAAGCCTTCACCTTGCTCTCCTTCCCGCAGCAGGCCACCATTCGATCCCTCCTTCTCTGCTCCAAACCAAAGCTGCAGAGCATGGAGCAAGTAGCCGCATGGATCTCCTTTCTCCATCGCTTGCTACGCAAGAAGGCCACGGCTAGCTGAAGCTTGCCAATCTTTCAAAAAAAAAGCGAAGCTTGACCTTTGCAGTTGCGTGTGCGCCATCCATCGGAAGTCAACCGGGCCACGGTGAAGGGGGCGAGGCCGGAGGCGTGGGCCGGCGGTGCGCGAGGGACGTAGCCGGAGTAGGCCGACCGAGAAGGAGTTCGGGCCTCCTCGGGCATGCCGGCAAACTCGTAGTCCGGGCGTCATCTCCTGCGCGGACATGGTCGCCTTCCCACTCGCGTGCATCCGCCTCCCGCAGCGTCAGCTTTGACATGCCCGTCGGCCGCCTCGATGGGCCGCGCACCTCCGTCTCCTCCCGCTGTCCGTCTTCACCTCCCCAAGCATGCAGGCGTCGCAGGGCCTCTGCACGAGCGGCGGCCGACTCCTGCACGAGCTCCCTATCCTCCCTCTGGAGTGCTGGCACGCCTGGAGTTCTGGCGCGCCTGGAGTACTGGCGCGAGCTCCCTACCCTCCTCCCTCCGTGCCGGCGCGTGGCGCTACTCCGGTGTGGAGATGATTCTTCGCCTCCGGTGGTCGAGATTTGGCGGCTAGGTGACCGCGGTGCCTCCTCGCCCGCGTCCTCCCGTGCCGGCCAGCCGCGCCCCCTGCCGCATCGGCCGCTCGCCACCGTACTCGTCCTCGTCCCCGCCGCGTCCCTGTCCCTGCCGACTGCCGTCGCCGTTCTCATCCCTGCCCCAAGCCGTTCTGGATTTGGTGAGGAGCCAGGCGCCTCTGAATTTGCCGGTTCGGCTCCGGGCCCTGGACAGTGGAGGGTGCTAGACTATCTCCAGCAAGGAACCCGTTCTCCATCTGCAAAAGCTACCGTATGAGAGAAAGAGAGAGAAGAAAACCACCTCAAAACAATCGGACGTTCCAGCAGTCGTCACGCATCCCTCCCCTATCTCAACTACTCCCACCGGCCACCACTCCAGCCCGGGATCCTCCGGCCTCCTCCTCCACCGAGCGCAAGACTCTCTACTCCCTCCCTTCCTACCCAGTCAGAAAGGCAGAGTGGAGACGAGGTGAGCTGCGGGCGCGGCGCGGATCTTCTCTCCTCCGCCCCGCCATGGCATCGACGGGCGAAGGCATGTGGCAGAGTAGGGTATGGGCTGAGGCACCTGGAGGCAATCGGGCTCATGGCAGCGGCGGGGTCTCATACGGGCATCGGAGTTTCTAGGAAGGGACGCTTGTCCCTGTGAGCAGGTCGAGGTGGGTGTCCCCATGGCGGGCGCACACTGCCGCACCTCTCCGCATCTCCTCGGGCGACCACTCACCTCGCCCCGGCGTGAAATCTCGCCTGACTTCTCCCCAAGGCCGGCGAGGTCGGAAAGGTGCTGGGTCCCCGTGGCGGGCGGATTCGCCCCACCGCCGCGCTTTCTCCCGCATCTCCTACCGCCACCTTCGCCCGGTTCTGGAGTCATCGCCCATTTTGGCCCGCCATGGCTCTCCGCGATGGTTACGCGCTCGGCCGCCAGCTACTGGTAGCCGCTTCGAGCCTCGGGTGACCATGGAGCTCCCCGACGGCGCAAGTGGAGCCTGGCAAGGCAAATGAAGCTGGAGTTTCTAGGCAAGCGGAAGGAAGTGGAGCTCGACGCAAGGCAGAGGTGGAGCTCTGTGTCCGTCCCCCTCCTTCCTTGGGATGGCGCGAGAGCACGGCGACGGGTGGGAAGAGTTTGCAGCGAAGAGAGAATATCACAGGAATGCGCTTGCCCCGGGAGGTTGCCGCAAAATGCAGCACCCGCTGCGGTAACTGCTGGAGGCGCTACAGTACACTCCCATTCTTCATTTTCCAGATGCGGTGCTGGATGCAACAACCGCTAGAGTCAGTCTTACCGGTACCGCTGCAGGGTGTTCAGGACGTCAGACCCGGTAAATTTAGCAGTCCAGGCTGCTATGTGTGTCCCGTTGCAGTAAGTCGGAATTCCGCTGCGCAATATAACGTCAACAAACCCACCATCGCCAATTTTCTTGTCATTAGAAAAATTATTGGTGATGGAATCTATAAGCCATATAGGCAACTTCGTTTTGTAAAAAATAATGTGAAAACCAATTATCGGTTGACGAGTGTTAAGAAATCTGTCAACTTCGTTCTATAAAAAAAGAATGTGAAAAATCAATTAAGAATGTGAAAAATAATTATCAGTTTGACGAGAGTTAAGAAATCTGTCAAAAAAGAATATGAAAGTCAATAATCCGTTGACGAGTGTTAAAGAATGTGAAAATCAATTATCGGTTGGCGAGTGTTAAGAAATCTGTCAAAAAAGAATGTGAAAATCAATTATCGGTTGACGAGTGTTAAGAAATCTGTCAAATAATTAAGAATGTGAAAACCAATTGTTGAATTTTGGGTGTCAACACCAATTGTTGACGAGTGTTAAGGAATCAAGAAAGATGGTTACAGAGCTTGGGTTTCCTTCGTTTTTCTCTATTAAAACCATGTATCTTGTGCTTTGCATGCTCCTGCTTCTAAGGATGAATGGAAATCGTGAGGGAACACTGATCCAATCCACCACTTCAGTAGCAGTCTGCAACTCAGCATGGATTCCGGCCTATTTCCTAGAGAAAGGCATGGAGTACTTGGGCCCGAATGGAGGAGAGTGAGCACAGGCAAAATCGGTCACTAACCTGGAAGAAGATGGAGAGGTCTGTACGCAGGATTTGCAGAGATGAACGACTGCTCGCCTAGACGGAGGAGACGGAGACGGACTGATCGACCCGAGTTGGCCGAGTTGGTTCCTGGTTAAGGTGCGGGTCACGATACGAAACCAGATTAAATTACACGTGCTAGTACGATTCACGATACAAATGCATGCACCAGCAAGAGTTGACATACTAAAAGTAAACGCTTCCATTCATCTACTTGGGCAATGTTATATTACGTGTGCACCCCTATTGTGATAGTATTTTTTTTTTACCTGCTGCTAGGACATTTGCTACCTTTTCATAGACCATTTTCTTTATACTATTGGGACATTTTTCTAACGAAAACTATTTTTTTACCGAATGTATATTTACTAATTTATTGGAGTACGTGAAGTTAAAATAGAAGAGAAAAGTTTCGCCAACATCTCTAGAAGAGAAAAAAAAAGTTTCGCCAACATCTCTAGAGAAGAAAGTTGGTGACCGCACAACATCCATTTGCCGAAAACCGATACACACGATGCTTATGAAGGGAGTTGGTGGGTTTGGACCGATGGAACGGCCTCACAGTTCTTCGTTGTAACAAATGGTGAATGTCTTGTACATCGAGATAGAGTGAAATGTCATAGTCGTCTATACCTATGTTTGTAATTAAGTTTTAGTGTGAGCACTTACTGTGGGTTACGACGGGAGTCAAGAGCTTGGCGAGCAATTATCTTACTTCTAGACTTCTCTTCTTTATCAATGAAACAGACACTGTTTTGTGTCTGTTCGTTAAAATAAATCACCTAAACAAACGGGGTCAATGGAAATGTTCCGGTGTAGGAGAAAAATAAAGTCGTGTGCGGCCATTTCCATCCAGCTGTGGAAAGAAAAATTCTGGCGGGGCGACACACACCTTCACCACATGGGCCAATGCATATTCCAGAAGGTCCACTTACAAATCGAGCCCGGCCCAAGGTCCAGATTAGCTTTCAACCGGTTTGTTGTTGCTGCTTGAGTGAACGAAAAAGAAGTCCTTAGAGCATCTCCAGCAGAGGGACCAAAGTGAGTTCTTATACCTAAAACTGTCGGGACCTAAAAATAAGCAAAACACGTGCTCCAGCAGAGGACCTATACGGGTTGCTATTTAGGTCCGGACCTAAATTCCACCCTTCGGGACTCAAATCTACCCACCGGGGACCTAAAACTCCAGTGCTCACGCGGGAGACGCCAACTGCCTGCTCGCGGACTTCTCCGTGCGGTGCCCTGCCGTGCCGCTTCACCCGGACGACGATTCCTCCCACCGTCGCCCGCGCTCATCCTCCGTGTCCCGATTTTGCCTCGCGCCGTGAGCGGGCGCAATGGGAGAGGGCGAGTAAGCAGAGCGCCATGGAGGAGACGGCTTGCAGAGGTGAGGGGTCGACATCCCTGCGCCACCGAATCGCGTGGGAGGGAGCTCGAGCCAAGGAGAGATGTGCGAGGCCGGCGAGGAGCTGCGCCCCTCGACGCGCCGCCGGAGCTCGATTTGATGTCGGCGCAGAGGGCCGGGCCTCCCGACGGCGCATGGTCGGCGAGCCACGGGCGCGGGAAGAAGGAGAGGGGGAGAAGGAGCAGCGCATCCTCGATTTGGGCGGCGCATCCCCATGGTCCTGCCGTCCTCCACCGCGCGGATTGGGGACCGCCGGCGCAGGATCCCGGTGCGGCACATGGAGAGGCGGCCCGGATCGAGCGGTGCTAGCTGGTGGGGGGGAAGAAGATGGAGGAGGAAGAGGATAAGGTTGTGTCGATTTTCATATTGGACCCTGAGAAAATGATTTCTTCGCAAATTAGTCCCCAAATGGACTATAGGTCTCTAGTTTTAGCAACACTGCTGGAGAAGTCCACTTTGTGGTACCTAAATTTTTCGTTTCTCGGGACCTAAAACCATTTTTAGGTCCCCAAGTTTAGCAACACTGCTGGAGATGCTCTTATCTAGAGAGAATTACCAGGTTGACACCGGAAAAAATAGCTCTTACCTATTTGACATCCAAACTTGATTTCTTTCCTATATGTTCCCCTTTTCATTTTGCGTTACCAATTTGACACTTATGTCGATTTCTGGCATTGCATCCGTCAAATATCCATGTTGCGCTAAGAGAAAGGACCAAAATGTACCTGGTGGTCGCGGTAAACATTGCCCTAGCGCTGGCCGCGGTAAACATTGTAAAACACTGTAACCCTAGATCGAGGAGATGGCGACGCCTCCGCCTCGACGGCACGAGAGGATGAGGGCGGCGGAACCACATCGCCCGCGGCCGCCGGTGGCTGGCCATGCAGGGGCGTGGAGGCCCATGCGCGAGTGGCGGCTCGCGCTGGCCGGGGGCGGCGGCAGGAGGCCTCGCGGGCGCCAGCGGCGGCCCGCCGGTGTGCAGCGGGAGGCGAGGGAGGCTCTGCGGCGCAGGCGCGCGGGCGCCCGTGCGGCCGGGTGAGGTGAAGCGTGAGGCCCCCGCAGCGCTGGCCGCGTGAGTCTGCGGGCGCGGGGCAGGAGGCCCCACTGCATGCCCGGGCCGCCTCGCGGTGCAGGGGGAGGCCCCGCGACATCCCGTCGCCCCGCGACGCCTGTAAGTGTGGCGGCCGGAAAGGACGGGAGGAGCAAGGCACCGCGCGAGGAGCACGCAGGGAACTAGGTGAGTTTCTGTTGCATGTCCACCATAGCAGTATGCTTCCATTGTTGAAGATGTTCTCACATGAATGTCATTGTTGTGGTCTCACAGGATGGATTCAGATACTAGTTTTCTGCTGAAAATTCATTTGCTTGGCAATCCCAAAACCACTAGAAAGGACATAAGATGTTTTGATATTGACATGATTGTTGATTCAGATTTGTCAAATTATAAAGATTTGGTTGACTCTGAGAAGTACCCACCAGGCTACTTGGAAGTTCCACATGTCCAGTACTATGATAATGTTATTAAGGATTTTTCAGAAATAAACTCAGATCAGGATTTGATGTCCATGTTTGATCTACACAGCAAGGAGGAAGTTGTAGAGATGTTCTTCACTTACTCCGATCCATCAGAGGTATTTGTGCTTATCACTGTATGGAAGTTCAACAAGGAAGGGGCTCCAGAAGAGCAGGATAAGGTTCTTGCAGACAATGGCAAGTCTCTGGCATTCCTTGCAAACATGCACTAGCATTTATTACATCACAACCTAATGCACCTATTGAGAAATATGTTGACTTGTATTACTCCATTGAGAAATTTAGTGCAGCATATAGTGCATTAATCCCTGCTTTGCCTGACAAAAGACAATGGCCTAAATCTGCTCATGACTTCTTCATGCATCCACCACTACTAAAGTCTGAGAATGGTAGACATAAAACGCGAGAGACACAAAGGTTGTAGTGGCAACAAGGTGAACAAAGGGCAGCACCAATGTCCAACTGTAAGGACTACGGGCATCACCGGCCTAAATGTAGGAAGGGCACTTTCTCACCACACGCCGAGTCGCCCAAAGACACCTCCCGAGGTCTCCCAGCGCGGCGGTCGATTAGCGCGCACCGCGAACTCCGCCACCACCTGCGCCGCCGAGGCTCGGAGCTCGAACTCCTTCATCACGCTGCACGTTGGCGCCTCACACGTCGCCGCCGCAAGACATGTTCTTCACGGAGACTCAGCCTCCATCGCCGACTTCTTCACAAAGAAGCCCGGCCTTCATCTCCTAACGCCACGGAGGATCGCGCGCCGCCGATCCTTGGCGCGGTCCTCGCTCCCCTCCACCGCGTCCCACAGCTCCAAGGCCTCCAATGACACCGCATCACAAGAGCCCACTCCGGTAGCATCCTTGGTCAAGATCGGCAGCTCCACCACGCCGGGAGTCGGGCACGCGCTCGGCGGCGCCCACGCTCGAGCCGTCGCCCTTCAATGGAGACTCGTCGATCTTCATCTTCGCCTACCTAGCTCTGGTACCAAATGTTGGACGTGCTCAGGAACTCGCGTTCCGGCAACCAGCTCCTCGTCTCGCTCACTCAGGCACTCACACGCGCTCGTGGATCTGAGGTTGAAGATGAATAAAGAAATGGTGAGGAACGCCGCGGAGCCGTTGCTCCTGTATCTTGGCCTTCTTCACACACAAAAGGGAACCGGCGAGGTACAATGGGGAGCACAGGGGCTATTTGTAGGTCGGGGAAGCTCGCCTCAACCCGCGCCCGTCGCGCACGACCCGTAGAGCGCGCACAACCATGTCCACGAGCCATTGCTCGATTCGAACATGGCGGCCTCCTCGCACGGTCGACACCCACGCACACTACTCACCCAACAACCCCACTTCGACGCGTCTTGGACCGCACGGGACCAACAGAGCTATCCTCCACACGCACCGGACTCGACCCAGCGCCCGCCCGGTGCTCTGCACACGCCACTCAAGGCCGGGACGCGACACACACTTGTTCACGAGCACACACTCGTGAAACACCTATTCTACGACTCGATCACACACACGCACGCCTGGAGCTCGCCATGGCATGCTTATTCCCAACAGAGGCGGGGGGCGAGCGAGAGGGAGGCGGGGCGAGCGAGAGAGGGAGGGCCTTTGGTGGTTTGATTTTTGTTGCCGAGGTGATGGGTAGGAGCATCCCTTCTCCCCCGTGTGCATTGTGCAGTTTGAGAGCGAGCGGCAGCGGCTGAGGAAGCTCGCGATGGAAGCGTACAAGGAAGGAAGAGATACAGGCGCCCAGACCAGCACTCCAGCAGCAACAACGCTCTTCTCCTTGGATGAGTGAGTCGTCGTCGTCGCAGGTATTTGATCCGGGCACCGTCCATGACACAATTTGTGTTAGATATATGGA
This sequence comes from Cenchrus purpureus, assembly GCA_022644695.1. Classification (NCBI taxonomy): domain Eukaryota; kingdom Viridiplantae; phylum Streptophyta; class Magnoliopsida; order Poales; family Poaceae; genus Cenchrus; species Cenchrus purpureus. The sequence continues at coordinate 10,132,922 of CP053457.1, read as the reverse complement.
CCTGGCCTATATAAATAATTTTGAATAAATCTCAAAGGCCCATTAGCGTTAAAGGGGTACACCATCTATTAGTTCCACATTGCTAATAGACAAGGGTGTTGGGAGTTTTTCTCCTAATAAATATGGGCGAACCCCTCATGAAAAGGATGCATCATAGACTACCACACGGGAAGGCCCCGGGTAAGGGTATCTCTAAGGTGATCTATACGAGTTAGATTTTGCCTCTTCTCATTGTTGCGTCGCCGTCGCCAAGACTCTAGCCCGATCGTTCGCGTGCACTAGCGACCGGGCGAGCAGGTCTCTGGAACCATCGTCTTTGCGATCCTGCACCGGGAGAAGGCGAATAAGGTTTTTGGGAAGCGCTCTTCGCGCGACTGCTCTCGAACATCTTCATCTACGTCCTGGTGACCGTTTGAGGGACTTCACTGCGTACATCTTCCTGCATCAACATCGTACGACTACATCGACTGAGGTCCTCCCACGATTAGTATGGCTAATCCAGAGGATAACGGCGCATCGGTGCCTTTGGGTACACTCTCATCTTGCTGTGGTTTTATTTGTTCAACATGATTAATCTGTCTTGTCTGTCTAGTGTACGAATCGTGCTTACACTAGTTGCTATGATATGTGATATGAGTTTTCTACATGCTTAATCTAGTTGCTGGGTTCGTCATGATTTATATTCTGGTTTTTATCTGGAAATTGCCTAAAATTCCAACAATCCAAAAACCTTATAATAGGTCTTTTCCAGTACCTATGGCTAGTTTTGTTGATGCTGGTAGGAGAAGTTCTCTAGTGAGCACTTTAAGACCACAGATTGGCCATGCCATGAAATTTTTACGGATCAAAGATGGCTTACCCGAGGAAACATCTCGATGGTGATCGAGTAAATTCGAGAAAGTCAATGATATCTTTGTGGGAGCTGTGCGTAATGTGCTTTTGAATCATCTGTTTGATTCAATGACGCATATACGAGATGCAAATTCTCTATGGGATCATAGTGCCCACTTTGTCCAGAGAAATTCCAAAGACAAGAACAAAGGAAAGGGGAAACAAGACCTTTCAATGCCAAAGCAACTACTACCTTTAAGAAGAAGAAGAAAGATATGTCTGAGATGTCTTGTTTCACTTGTGGTGAACTAGAATATTTTGCTAAGGATTGTCCAAAGCATGCGCACCGTGAGAAAAAAAGGTCAACCTCGTGGATCGCAACCAATGCCGATGACGGGTATGGTAGTCTTCCTACGTTTTACTGGTGTTTCAATCACCTAGTTGGTGGCTTGATATGGGTGCTAATATTCACGTGTGTGCTAATGTCTCTTTATTTTCTTCTTACCAATTCCTCCAAGGTTCTTCCGTTCTGATGGGGAACGGGTCACATGCTTCTGTTCGTGGTGTTGGTACGGTAGATCTGAAGTTTACTTCGGGCAAGATCGTGCAGCTAAAGAATGTGCAACATGTTCCTACTATTCATAAGAATCTTGTTAGCGTTCTCTTTTATTAAGAGATGGGTTTAAGGTAGTGCTAGAGTCCAATAAAGTAGTTATGTCTAAGCATGGACAATTTATTGGTAAAGGCTATGATTGCGGAGGCTTGTTCCGCCTAAGTTTAGTAGATTTTTGTAATAAGTCAGTCAATCATATTTGTGGCACAATTAGTGATAATTCAAGTGTTTGACATTCTCGTCTATGTCATGTGAATTTTGGTTTGATGTCACATTTATCTAGCTTGCGGTTAATGCTAGATTTCACCATTACCAAAGGTTCTAAGTGCCATAGTTGTGTGCAATCTAAGCAACCTCGAAAGCCTCACAAGGCAGCGGAGGAGAGACCCTTGGCACCTCTAGAACTCATACATTCTGATCTATGCGAGATGAATGGTGTATTGACTAAAGGTGGATAGAGATATTTCATGACGTTAATTGATGATGCTTCTAGATATTGCTATGTTTACTTGCTGAAAACTAAAGATGAGGATTTAGACTACTTTAAAATCTTTAAGGCCGAAGCTGAAAATCAACTAGAAAGAAAAATTAAACGTCTAAGGTCAGATCGTGATGGTGAATATTTTCCTATAATATTTGATGAGTTTTGTGCGGAACATGGTATTATTCACAAGAGGACACCTCCCTATTCTCCTGAATCCAACGGGATTGCCGAGAGGAAAAACCGCACATTAACTGACTTGGTGAATACCATGTTAGATACTGTTGGTTTATCTAAGGCATGGTGGGGGGAGAAGCTATATTGACTGCAAGTCATGTCACGAATAAATTCGAACAAAAGTAAAGAGACAACACCATATGAGGTTTGGAAGGAAACCATCACTTTCATATTTGCGCGACGTGGGGATGTTTGGTCATCAATGTTCCAATTACAAAGAAGTGTAAGCTTGGACCAAAGGCGGTAGATTGTGTCTTTCTAGGATATGCTCACAATAGCCTTGCTTATAGATTTTAGTAGTAAAATCAAGTTTCGATATGCGTGTTGATACAATTTTGAATCTCGTGATGCTACATTTTTTAGAATATTTTTCCTATGAAAGATATGTGTAGTAATGCTAAATTTTCCACTGAAATAGCTCCTGATAATACTATACCTATCGAGTCTCTTGTTGAGTCATTTGAGCAAACACTTGAGAAGGATGAGAATGAAGTTCCTGTGAGGAACAAGAGACAAAGGATTGCAAAATCTTTTGGTGATGATTTCATTGTGTACCTTGTGGATGATACTCCTACCTCTATGAGGACCATGTGTGGTTCGAGGACCGGTGGATGGTCGCTTCCTGGTGTGATGAGTGATTGACAACGTTGTGTGGACTGACTCTTGGCTAAGTATTGCAGGTGCAGGTTGCGGCTTGACTAGTGTTGGTGCAGGTGAAGAGCAAATGCGAAAGGTCATTGCCGGTGAGGCCTCCAGGTGTGGAGAAAACAAGTAGGCTTGGCTCGAGGGACCCGGTGGCCACGGGTGAGGTCAAGCGGGCCGCATAGTGGCAAGAACGGCAAGATGAAGTCATGGACGGTTTCTTGGTTGAGCCTCAAAACCAAGGTCGAGCCGGGACTACGTGGGAGCCGAGTCATGAGTGGTGATTGGCGGAGGCTACACCGAGTTCGCGGGGTTTCCAGTGGTTCACCAGAAAACCACTGAGTTACTTGGTTGATCCACAAAGCCAAGACCGAAGACCGAAGACGGAGGTGCAGCGATCGACCGTCGACCGGTGGAGTCCGACGGTAGGGATGAAAGCGGATCGGATCGGATCGGATAATACCTTTACCACTTCCGCATCCATATTTTTTTGTCGGATGTGGAGCGGAGCGGATATTACACGGATGCGGATTTTTTCGGATGTCGGATATGGTGCGGAGTCGGATCGGTTGCGGAGCGGATGCGGATTAATATAGTCGGATAATACATGCTTATATTTAGTTTCAAATGGTGACAAATGATGCTCTACGCATGACTGTGGTTAAGGTTTTTAATGCACGTGCACACACTATATATATATATATATATATAGCTAAAATTTTGTGGGCTAAAAAATTATATATAGGTAAAAGATCAGTGTATGAGCCATATTGGGTTGTCATAGTAGTCAGATATCCTATTACATTCCTCAGATTATCCTCATTCAATTATCGGATAATCCATATCCGTCGGATATCACTAACACCATATCCTAATCCGCATCCGCACATAATCGGATTCGGACTATCCACATCCGCATGGATATCAAAAACTCTTCTCCATATCCGCATAATTCGGATTCGGATCGGATCGGATGCGGAAATTATCCACACCACTTTCATCCCCATCGATCGGTGAGGAGCACGGCCTCGACCGGGCAGCGCGACGACATAGTCTGGAGACTTCGAAGCGGAGGACACGCGTCGGGATCACAAGGCTTGCGTCGAGGCTAATCAAGTTTGCGGTCGCCGGGCATCCATCCGATGGTGCGAAGACAAAGATTCCCAAAGTGCCCTCGGGTGTGTATCCTAGTATTAGGCCTTAGGGGTAATTTAGTCTTTCGGTTGCCTCCATGTAACCCAAGTGGTGAGAGGATGATAGCCATCTCTTGGAACCCTAGCTCATTTTGTTTTGCTATTTTCCTCTTCCATTTTTCTTTTGGAATTTCTAGAACTAGCTTGAGAGCTTCATGGTGAGATCTTGTGAGAGGAAGGATGATCCAGGATAACGGCACATCGGTTGCCCCCGGCAACCGCTCCGCCTTTGGGTACACTCTCATCTTATTGTGGTTTTATTTGTTCATCATGATCAATCTGCCTTGTCCGTCTAGTGTACGAATCGTGCTTACACTAGTTGTTATGATCTGTGATATAAGTTTTCTACACATGCTTAATCTAGTTGCTCAGTTCGTCATGGTTTATATTCTGGTTTTAATTTAGAAGTTGCCTAAAATTCTAACAATTTGGTGGGCAACTGGGCATCGACGGGCTCCGGGGTGGAGGGAGCTCCAGCTCCTGTCCTGGAGCTGCTAAACTCAAAGAAACAGAGGAAACAGAGCAATGCATTCTGGCCTACCTCGCCGGAGCAGAGGAAGCAGAGCAATGCAAGTCACGCTGGACCTTGACGCGGCAGAGTATGTGGCCGACTGGCCGTCTGGAATCTGGCCCTGTTGCCCCGACACAGTGATGAAGTACGCTGGGCAGCTGACCAAGATATGGTAGTGGAAGGACGGCCAGCTCCCGACCTCCACCGGACGCGGCCAAGTCGATCATGAGGGAGAGCAACTTAATGGTTCATCGAAGCAAATGGCACCGAAGGAAATGTAAAATTGATATAGTGATAGTGAAGTGAAGTGAAAAAAATTTAATGGCATTGAGGATAGTATAATTTCAATAGCATTGAAGGAATTCTCTCTTCAGCCAAAGCAGCAAGAATGCAAGAAATGTTGTTATATTTTGAACATATCAGACAGAGATGAACCACGTGCACAAGATATTTGAAAACTAAATTCACCAATTTAACCCTTGTAAACTAATTGCAGAGAACTCGGATTAGAGATCATTAGCAGGCAGTTCTCACTATTCATACACAAACTCGTTCACGATCAACAAAAGAAACGGAAGACATATAGTATAACCTAAACATGCAACTAGCGTTGGACATTTAATTTTCTTTCATTCCTATGCCTAACAAATTCAACGAAATAAGCTCAAAGCAGCATAAACAGAATAACCATATATGATGATCAATACGTGTGTACGTAGGCTCCAATGACCTCAAGGTAGGACCCTGCACGCCCAAAGAAGCCAACAATGCACTCATCCTTCTCTGCCTGAATGTTGAATGGAATTCCTCCACCATGTCCAATGGGTCCAATACCACGGCCTACGTTTGTGCCAAATCTAAGGGACGTGATAGCATTAGATGATGTGCCGAACTGACCAAATGTTCCGGAAATGGCCTGTATATACTCTGAAGAGTAGAGCTCACACTGCAGAACATCATCATCCTTGCATTGTTATTTCCAGAATGAAGACTTTAAGCTAATTTTGAGATATGTTGACTCACCGAAAGACTTTTCGCATGAGGACGACCCCACGGACCAACAAAGTGCTGCCTCCCGAAATGATCGCTGTACGAAAACTCAAGTGAATGGATGACGTGGTCATAGTAAATTGTCATGCTCTCCAGACGGTGGGGCTTTGGTTCCAAATCATCGTCGACGTAATGTGCCATCCCTCCCGTTCCATGGCCCAATCTTGGTAAGCCAAGTATTGTAAGTTTAAACCGAGAGAGTATAAAAGATTTAAAGGTGTAATATGATGGAAAACAAGTAGTAGAAAAAAAAAGTAAGAGAATAATAGAACACAATTAGCACCTAGCTAGTGTCATAAACCCTATACTATATCTAGATATATCAAAATTTATGTATGTAGAAAGACAAAAATAATAGTATTTTTACAACAAATGCAGTATTTATGTAGCATGTACCTTTCTTTGCATTTCTTCCTTAGGATTAGCATAGACACCAATGGCATCAATAAACTTACTAGCTCTCCCAAAAAAGCCAAGTATGCTGCCATTGCCCTGCATTAGGACCTGGAAAGGTACCCCTCCACCCCTCCCGAAAGGTCCATAGACGCTTCCATTGTTGGATACAAAAGTGAGGGATGTCACAACATCAGATGGTGCGTCGGAAAATGGACCGGTTGTTCCATGAACAGCCGTCAGGAACTCCGAAGGGCCAAGCTCAATTTTGCAGGAACTCCGAAGGGCCAAGTTTAAACTCCTCTGGGTGCGTTTAGTTCGCCAAATTTTTTGGCAAAATTTTTTGGCCCCGCTTATCAAGACCTAATAGGAGTATTAAACATAAATTAATTATAAAACTAATTACGATTGACGTAAAATCGCAAGACAAATCCATTAAGCCTAATTAACTCATCATTAGAGATTGTTTACTGCAGCACAAGGTTGTCTAATCATAGCATAATTAGGCTCATTAGATTCATTTCGCGATTTGAGCTGGGGGTTATGAAATGGATTTTGTCGCTAGTTTCGATGTGATGGGTGAAATATTTTGTGTAGGGAACTAAACAACGTGTTTATCAGCTGATTATAACGGAAGAAAGTGTTGTCTGGGAAGCTTGAAAATGTGTGAACATATTTGATGCATCTGGCCGCACATGAATCATTCTTTGTTCTTCTTTTCTAATTTGAAAAAAAAAACATTCTTCCTTCTATGTTGTTTATTGTAAAACTAAACAGTAACTAGAAGTTTGCAAGGAGACATTCTCTTACTGTATAATTGCTTTCACCGGGACCACCCCATGGACCTGCATTGTAATTCTGCCCATTTTGACCAATATATGAAAACTCAACCGACTCGATAACAATGCCACTGTGAATTATTACACTTTTCAGGTGCTTTGGTTCCACCTCGATATCCCATGGGCTCCCTCCATTCCCACCCCATGGGCCGATCTTGGCAAGGACAGCCTAACGAGTGCAATATATACACACATATAATAATTATAAAAAAGGGCAATACAATAGGGAAATATGTAAAATATGAATTACTCCATTTATAAAGTACCTCCTCTTCTTCAGTCCCCCTGTACTGCTTAGGTTTCACATAAACCCCTAATGAATCCAAATACCATCCTGCACGCACAAAGAAACCAACAATGCTGCCATTGTTCCGCATGCGGAATCTGGAAGGAGTTCCTCTTGCATCTCCATAAGGTCCGTAGGTACGTGCATTAGTGGTGAACGTAAGTGATGTTATAATAACAGAATTTACACCCCAAAATGGATCGGTTGTTCCAGAAACGTCCCTTAGATGCTCAGAGGCGCTAAGGTGAATCTACATATACAAGAGAGAAAAATTAGTACAAGAACTGCGTCCTAGAACCATCTGTGTCACAAACATTACAATGATTGAGGAACATGTGTTACCAAATGAAATATGAAATATACAATATGCTTATTTGCTATGAGAATTTATTCGGTTAAGATTTATACTGACCGTCTGATAGCGCCCGCCCTTTTCAGGCCCATCACCACCGAATGGACCTGCAGTGTACTCTTGCCCTCTATGGTCAGTGTACGAAAACCCAAACGAACATATGCCCTCTGCACTACTACCTATTGTCAAGCTTTCAAGATGGTCGGGTACCACCTCGATGTCTAGGTAATCAGTCCCTCCAACACCACCCCAAAGCCCAATCCTGGCAACCCTGATCACCTGTGTGGATTGTAAATTGTAATCATGGAGCAATCAGAAGATCGAACAGAAACAGTATATAGGGACGCGCTGAGATACCATCGAAGGCCGTTCAGTCATTCCCAACTCACAAATATTATCCAATTTATCAGGTCAGCTTAATTCGGAAATGAGTATCCCAAATAAACGGATGCGATCATGTGCTGCGTGTTTTGATATTGTCACTATATCTTTACGCTTGCATGTATTTTAGTAGTATAAATAGGAAGAATGTAAATCTTTCATGAGCTATAAAGTACCCCCCAGGGGTGTACCAAGAAAGTTCCCTGAATCTGATATGGCCCATCTATTTAGGATTGTATTGCATTTACTAAATTTTGCATGACATGGCACATGTAAGTGATTGGTGCCAATTACTTATTCATATTACTGAAGCACATGTAAGTGCAGTACTTTAAACTAAACGGGGGAAGTGTTAGAATCTACGTGCCTTAGCTAGGTCTTTCTATATATAATATGCTGAAACTCCAATAAATCTGAAAGGGTTTATGCATTATCGTCTCTAAATGCCAGCCAGAATACTAATTACATAACAAATACTACTGTGTTGGGGCTCAACTACCACAGAGCTTGTGTCTGCTGGCACCTGCAGTAGTTCAGTAGATACTATTTTGTCCTGCACATGCATTTATTTAATCACTTATTCACCAACTCTAAGAACAATAATAGTGAAAAGTGTGACACAGGACATAAGCTAAAAGATTATGCTAATGTGAAACCATGCTATGTATCAACAGTACTAAACTTGCATGTCTTACTGGTGAAGTACAGAAGTCACTCTCAACAAAACCGCATCTAATTTCCATTTCCTGAAGCCTTTCAGTTACACACGTTGCGGTTGGTCTCTTCACTGGGTCATAGTCGATGCACTCTAAGCCTATCTCACAGCATACTCTGACCTGTTCCAACTGTGTGTCTTCTTGTTGTGATATCTTTAATCTGTTACTCCAACTATTAAATACCTAAGAGTGGAAATTACAGTCATGAGTTAGGGGTCAACCATAGAAATGAGAAATTAAATGAAGTATGTCGTACATGCAAAAAAAAAGAAAATATAATCGACATGTTATGAGCACAGGAAGTCAATATAGACATCAATATATAACAACAAAAGTTGTTAGAATAGTAAAGCGCTAACATTCGATCTAACACTACCAGGTCACTTTAAGTTGAGGTCTAGTTTGTGGTATGATCCTTGAAAAGGATGAAGTGTAATTTGTGACAATTTATTCTTGAAGGATGTGTCATAATCAATTAAAAAGACAGATATAATAAACTGAAAAAGATTCTAAAATATGTCCCAAGAAATAAGGAACAGAAGGCTCTGTTCACCAATATAATTATTCAGCAGGACTATATCATAATCCTCTTATCTAATTAAATTTGTACAACAAGTACAACTGTAATTTCAATCACATACTTCAGTTTATAATTGTTTAGCAAACCAAATTGTCCAGGCTTACTGTTGTACTATATTGTGTGGGCTGGTACTATACTTCAACCTAAGCTCTTACTTTCTCAATTGGGGTACCCTTTTGACCTGTCAATATCTCTATGATTATAACCCCAAGACTAAATATGTCTGACTTTAAAGTGATTACTCCGCTATAGAATTCTGGTGCCAAATATCCCCTGCCAGGAAAATTTATGGTATTAGCATTTCAAAAGAAAAGAAAATGCAATACAATCTGTGCGTGGCAAAAAAAAAAATTGTGCTCTGGAAATTATTAGAGAACTTACTGTGATCCAACTAAATTTGAAGTTATAGCGGCTTTGTTTTTCATCAAAGCACCTTGAGAGACCAAAATCAGCAATTTTCGGCATCATGTTGTAATCAAGCAGTATATTTGCAGGCTTGAGATCCAAATGTACGATATTCTTCTGATGAAGATAATGTAAACCCTCACAAATTCCCTTTATTAGTTTATAGCGCGTGAGCCACTCAAGTCCTCGGGATGCATCTGCAAATTAAAGAGAGTTTTTTATGTTTCTGAGTACATGAAGATTTATTAGGATAATTTCTGCTTATACAATTAATGAAAAAAGGAGAAAATGGATGGGCATGCTAGTTTTTGTTATTGTGGATGCCTTGAACAGAAAATCGTGAAATGCAAAAGTATCCAACATATCCGATGTTTATGGAGTTGCCAATGTACATAAGATGGGAAGAAATGTACCAGTGATATGCATATCAAGACTTCCATTTGGCATAAACTCAAAGCAGAGCAATCTTTGCCGTATGTCTGCCATGACTACCTTCGCCTCGTAGTCCCACATTTTCCCTTGTGTATCAGCACAATATCCTAGAAAACGTACTATATTTTGCCTTACTCTCATTAGACAAGCAACTTCTAATGAGACATCTTATGCAGGCCTAAGGACCAAGGTGGCCTGGGTATTTTGGACTTACAGATACAAAATAAATGCCTATTGGCCAAATGGATAGTGAATCTTCTTAATACTGATGGTTTGTGGCAACAATTGCTTAAAAATAAGTATCTCAGATCCAAATCCCTAACGCAGGTTAAGGCTCAACCATATGACTCTCATTTTTGGAGAGGTCTTATGAAGATAAAAGATGAAGTCTTATCCTATGGCTCCTTTATAATAAAAGATGGGAGTTCCACGCGTTTCTGGGGGGACAATTGGGTAGGCGGAATGTCTCTCAAAGATAGATACCCTTCTCTTTATAATATCGTAAGAGACCCTCATGCGACGGTGGCAAAGGTTATGGCCACACTACCTCTAAATATATCTTTTAGACGGACGTTGCAGGGATCTAAATTGAGAGACTGGTTAAACCTTGTTGCACAGATTTCGACTTTTAATCTAGTGGATGGATCAGATATATTTAGATGGAACTTAACCAATTCAGGGTTGTTTACAGTTCGTTCGATGTATCAACAAATAATTAATATTCATCCACCTTTCCGACATAAACATATTTGGAAGATTAAAATTCCTCTTAAAATTAAGATCTTCCTTTGGTATTTACAAAAGGGAGTTGTTTTAACGAAAGACAATCTCGCTCGTAAGAATTGGAGAGGAAGCCAGAAATGTGTTGGCTGTAATCTCAATGAGACGGTCCAACATTTGTTTTTGGACTGTCATTATGCGAGAATGGTGCGAGAATGGTGTATCTGGCGACAGGGTTAACCCAACCTAGATCGATAAGACATATGTTTGGTTCTTGGCTCTCTAATCAAAATAAAAAGATTAGGAACTTGATTTGGGTTGGGGTGGCTGCATTGTGCTGGGCTATTTGGATAACACGTAATGATATTATCTTTCACAAGATTAAATACAATTCAATCCTACAGGTTATTTTCAGGGGAACATCTTTGGTTGCGCTTACGCACGGCTGCAGCATGATGAACACAACAAGAACTCACTCTTGGCGTTGAGCATGAAGCTAGAGATGGTATCCTTAGAACAGACCAACGGGGGGTGGCAACATTTATACCGTTTGATGTAGTTCTTGTTTCTTCTGTGAGCTTGTTGCTCTTTTATATCAAACTTGTAATAAAGGGCTGTGTACGTCTTGGTACGTAGAGGCCGGATCTTGGATCCTTTATCTAAAAAGACAAGCAACTTCTTGGTTGAATTTCTTCTCGTCCATATCAAGTGTTTGGGACACCTTCTTCACGGCAACCATCCCATTCTGAAGTCGTCCCTACAGTTGCAACGGCATTGCCTTGTGGAATGAACATGAAGTTTAAGATCAAATGAATGAGATTGAGGGCAGTGAAGAATTATTTATACCTTGTACACAACTGCAAAGCCACCTTTGCCAACTTCCTGATCATCAGAGAAATTATTTGTGATTTTTTTAAGAACTGACAGTGGCAGATCTCTTGGTTGTGCGCTTGCATCGAGTACCATGCACTCCAAGAGATTGTGAATACTAGCTTCAGAATCCATTTGTAATCACATACAACCTCTCACTGCCCCAAAAATAAAATATTCCAATGATTTTTCAGACAAATTAGTAGTCACGAGAAATGACCTTCTCCTAATAATTGTGATTGAAGGTGTGCGCATGCACCTTTTGGCAAGTGGAAAAACATGTGTGCGCGCGTGCAGACACCTCCAAAAAGGAAAAACATGCGATTATATAAGCATGCACCTTGGAATGGCAAAATGTGCTATGCTTATTGAAAAAGATGTCAATGTTAAACTTAAAAATGCGATTTAGATGTGCATGATTATTGAAAGGAAAAAATCCATTTTTGACCATTCAACTTTTGCCAAAATTTGGTTTTGGCCATCGAACTTCAAAACCAGGTATTTTTTGCCATCCAACTATTAAAACCGTTCATATTTAGCCATCAGGCTATTTTCATGAGTGGTTTTAAGTTTTCTACTTACAATTTAGTCCTTAGATTTTAAAATGATTATTAATTTTTCCATGCACCTCTGATTTAAGGTGATTCTTGCGGTCACGCGGTCATAACGGTGACCCTTATTTTTTAAAATGATCTTTATATTATTTTATCACTATTTGTTATATTATTCTTATGTTATTGTGTAAAAACAATAATTCAAAAAAGTGAAATAAATAGTTACACAATAATATGAATAATATTTTAAAAGATAAAGTTCATCGTTACAAACACATGACCATAAAAACAACTTAAATCGAAGATACGTTAAAAATATAGTAATAATAATTTGGATCCATACCATTAAAAGATCTCAAAGTTAGATATATATCATTGCTAAGTCAATGATATATGGGGGTTCACATGAGTCAATGACATGTGAAGTCAATGGTATATATCTAACTTTGGCATCTTTTAATGGTATGGATCTAGTTATTCCTTTTAAGATTAATGAACTATTTTATCTACAGTTTAGTTCTTGGATCTTAAAATAATTATTATTTTTTTTCTCGTATCTCCAATTTAAATGATTCTATGAACATGTGTTTGTAACAATAAGCTTTAACTATCAAAAAAATCACATTATTTTGTAAATGTTTATTTTACTGTTATTATATTGTTGGTTTTGCACAACAACAACATAATAATAATATAACAAATAAAGATAAAATAGTATAAATAACATTTTAAAAGATAAAAATCACCGTTATGAACGCATGACCATCAGAATCATCAAAATCAGATGTACGAGCAAAAATTAATAATCATTTTAAGTTCTAAGGACCAAATTGTAAATAAGAAAACTTAAAATCACCTATCAAAACAGCTCGATAGCCAAATTTTGACGGTTTTGATAGTTGGATGACCAAAGATACCAGTTTTGGAGTTTGATGGACAAAATCAAACTTTGACAAAAGTTGAATGGTCGAATATGAACTTTTTCCTTATTTAAAAATTATGTCAAACTTGTACTATTGTAATTAATACAAGTGTTTTGTTCATCCCAATTCCTTTCTACAATTAGGAAGTTCACATAAACCAAGCGGCTCGTCGGTGGTGAACATTTTTGATAATCCGTATACGACTTTACAGATCAATGATGTGATTTACATGCACATATACAGAACAAGGTCACAAGCTGGTAGGATCTTAAAAATATACACAAATAATCGATCTTCAGCTGGGACACTGATGACTAATCCATCCAACACCACACAGCACACATACCAGTCAGCAATTCAGCATCCATATGCATGGGTTCCTAGGGATCGAAAGGCGCATGCAGTCCGTACGTATGTACTTGCAATTGGGCCGGAATGGAGGAGAGGGAGACAGGCAAAATCGATCCCTAACCTGGAAGAAGATATGGAGAGTTCTTCACGCACGCAGACGCACGCCGGGTAGTTTCCAGGCTGCTGCTGCCTTGCGGAGATGAACGACGGCTCGCCGAGATGGAGATGGAGATGGAGATGGAGATGGAGATGGAGACGGAGATGGAATAATTCAGCATATAGGTTCGTAGCGAGAGGCACGCAGTCCGTACGTACCTACTTCGGCCCGAATGGATGAGAGTGAGACAGGCAAAATGGATCGATCGGTCGCTAACCTGGAAGAAGATGAAGAGGTCTGCAGTCTGCACGCAGGTTTCCAGGCTGCTGCTGCTTGCTGCCCTGCGGAGATGAACGACGACTCGCCTAGATGGAGATGGACCGACCGACCCCAGCCAATTCCCACTTGCTAGCTGGGTAATATAAGGTGCGGGTCCCGATATATATATATATATATATATATATATATGAAATCAGATTAAATTACACGTACTACGAATTCATCACTAAAAACAAATCAGAGGAGGTGCATGCACCAGTAAGAGAGTTGACATAAAAATAAACGGCTCCATTCATCATGCATATGCGCTTCGTTCATGTGACGCAGTGACGGCCATCAATCAACTTGGGTGAAATAAACACGAGCTGGACTGCTTCCTAACCCTTAGACAGCATGTCGTCTGTAGAATCTTGAATGCTGCATACGATGTACGTACGATAACTCATACAACTCATAGGAGACCGTCCAGAACTGCTTTTAATACTTTGTATGGAGTTTAAGATCAAATACAAATGCATTTGTGTATACCATTGTGTGACTATTTGATTGAAATATAATAGAAACATAATTAAATAATTTTTGAAAACCATAAAAATAACAATTTTATTATATATATAGTCACAATGTTTTTTATCTATTTTTTCATTGAGATCGGACCTCACAGCATCTCTAAGTTACGTGGCCTCTCCTCCTCCACTCAATGTGCTTTTTCTTTACTCTCCTCTATCTCTCTCTTGTTCAGCCAGTACCAACAACTCTCCAGTCCACTTTGCTCAGTCCGCCATGGACTAGCTATCGAAGATCTGCAAAATTGAATCGTATGGAGCTCCAGTAGCCTCACACCTACCCACGAGGCCTCGATTCATCCCATCACTAAGGACGGGCTGCTCCCGTGCATGGGCCGTGCATGGTAGCTCGATCTGCGGTGGAGCTCCAGGCGCCATAGTAGCTCGATCTTCTCGTCGCTTCTGGTGTAGGGCCCGGCCATGGAGCCCCACCACTCCTCCCCGCACCACCGGTGGAGGGGGCCGGAGTTCCCTGCCTCTCCTGCGGCGGTGGCCTGCCATGGGAGCCCTGCTGGTCGGGATTTGGCGCAGGGCTCGGCCGCCGCTCCTCCTTGCGTCGCCGCCGGCTGGACCTCCTGGTACTCGACGGCCCCTCCCTCACTCTCTTCCTGGCCCCTCCCTCCCTCTCCCTCCTTTTCTTCCCGGTCGCACCCAGCACCGTGGTGTTGCGCGAGTCTCATACCGCTCTCCGGCAGGCTGGACTTGGCGCGGTATTCCATTCGCGCTGGCGGATCCCGAGCGTCGCCGACTCGCAAAGACGGGACGATAGCGGGCGCGGTGCGCTCGACTGGAGAACGGGACCGCTGGCCGCCGCCAGCGGGGGAAGCCGTCAGAGGAAGTGGGGGTTTTCGCAAAATCATCGGCTCATAGGGCGGCTCACACGGGACGCCCTATTAATTGGTGTTGTACATGCCCTAAGGTCGGTGCAAGTTTCATGAGTACTGGTACCTAGACTGAAAACTAGGTAACTGTGCCACTTGAGTTTCATGGTGATGAATCTCTCCTCACATCCCATGAAACTCTCACATTCTCTCTCTTCGCCACATCGGCAAATTTAATGTAATGAAACCCTCTATGAAACTCCACTGAGACTGGCCTAACGTTCACTCACGAGTTACTCCCTCCATCTCTAAATAAATATCGTTATTAGTGTGCGTGCCACAATTTTAACTTAGTTTATAGAAAACACGTGTAACATTTATGTCTTGAAATAATTTTGTTAAAAAATTAGATTCAAATATATTTCCAATGATATTAATTATGTGTCATAAGTATTAATATTTCTAATACAAAATTAGTCAAAGTTGAAGTGGAGACAAAATTTGGTCATACTTTCACTGGGTGAACGCTGCTCACCGCCATGAGCCCTCCCACCCGCTCGTTAGATATTGTGTCGAATATTTGTACGAGTCCGGTTACGATGGGACTTGAGTTGTATTTAGCAGTATAGGTAGAGTCCGTGTCATACTCTGTAACCCGAGCCTCCTCATAAATATGAGAGGGGGGCTGCTGTTGTAACCGTGACGACATAGCGACAGGCTCGCAGGGGGAAGGCGGTGTATTGCCGGGATCCCGGAGCGACCGGTGTTGCGGTTTGGGGAGGAACGCCCGTAGTCATGCCCCGGGGACGTAGGTTTCGGCTGAACCTCGTTAACAAAGATCGTGTCTCCGTTGTTGTCTGTGATCGTGCAAGTTCGTCTCGGTAGATCCAATCGTCGTTCCGCTGCGTGGAGATTAGCTGGCGGCTCGTCGCCGCGGATGGCTAATTTCTTACAATTGATATCAGAGCTATGGTTAGATTGGATTTAGGGGTTGTGCAGAAGATCATTTGGAGATTCGAGAGATGTGCATCTACAAAACGTCGTGCAACGTACGGTCGGTGCGGATTCGGCGCAAGGTGGAGCATGTGACCATGGCTGGAGCTGCGGTGGGTCGACGTGAGCGTCGGCGGTGCTGGATGGTTCTCGCTGGATGTGTTGTCGTCGAGGAGTTGACTTGTGGCTGGAGGCGTGCGAGGCTGAGATGCCGTGGTGGAAAAGCTGGCTGCAGGGCATGCAGGCTATGGTGCCGGAGAGCGCATGATAGAAGCATGAGGAGGCAGCGGCTTGTACGGTGAGGGCCATTGGCGCGTGGATGTTGGAGGCGTTTCTGATGCTGGGCATCGTGGCTCGTATGGAGTTAGGGCTGGTGGGTGTCGTGTTGGACAAGACCAGAGCTTTGATTCGAGCACGGGCCGCATATAGTTACGTGAACGATCAGGACATGCAACAGCCAGTATATGTTGCCATGTTGGAGCATGCGCAGGAGAAGCCGTGTCGGACTTGGCACAGGAAATCGAGTTGGCAGAGGAAAAGTCTGAGTCTGGTAGTTGTCTGACTAAATCAACGATTGCATTAAAAATTCATGGTGCATTAGATGCATGTACTGTTTTGCATGTAAATTACATGCTTGTGTACGTGCATGCGTGTGGCTCTGGTGTTCAAGATGCAGGTTGTGAGTGCGTGATCAGTACAAGAAGACAATGGAATTTTTCAGAGACCGGAAAGCTCGACGGGTCACCAGGAGTTCTCGTTGGATCTCAACGGTGGATGTGCACAAAACCGTAACGGCTCAGTAAAAGTGCATGCGATGTGATCAGTGATATTCCAACGCGCAAGATTACTCGATGACAACGGGTAAGTTCGGTGACCATGGACCTAGATGGGTAGTCAAGCGATCAACAAGTCAAGTTGATCAGATCAGTTTATGGTGACAATGTGTGTCGTGCAGGAGTTAGCAGGGTTGTGCGCACAACGAAGCTACAAGGCACGACTGGATGTCATATAAAGCTGATGGAAAAATTGCAACAGGCAACGAGGATAGGTAGCGATTGGCAGACCAGACCTCATGCCGGTGTTGCGGGCTCGCTGGCAACGAGCAGATGCTATCGATGGTGTTCAGTTGTGGCATGCATGGCAACTGATAGGAGTTCGATGGCGATTCAATGGGTGCTTAGGATCGACGGAGTCAGGTGGCAAGCTGATAGGGTCGACGTGTGGAGCAGCTCGCTGGTGGTCTACCTGTGATGGATAGGCGGGCGAGCGATTCGCGGGGCACATAGCAGACAGTTCAGTATGACTGGCGGACAGTTCACTTGGAGGGTGAACATACCGTGGTGCATGGCGGAGAGACTGGCGGCAACAGGCTGGTCAGACCGTGAGTCAGAGGCAATGACAGGATCAGTGATGACGACATAGGAGCGTGGCTGCTGATGGGGTTGTTATTCTCTGTGGTGTGGCGACACGTGGCGCGAGCTCAGGATGCAGGTTTGCATGGGAGAGTTTGCGTGCTTCCAAATCAGCAAAGGCACGGATCGATTCGAGTTGCACGTGCGGGGTACCGAAGCGTGAATCGAAAGGCGCGAAGAAGCTTCAAGGGCTGAACTGGAAGGAAGTATAGACAGTGATGTCTGTACTTGCAACTAGAGTAATCTGGTTGGATAAGGCTGCAGGAGACTACGGTGTGAAACGTCCGGCGTAGTATGACAGCAGTAATGGAAGGACAATGCTAGGGTGACAATTCTGATATGTGACTTGTTGGCGATTGTGAGGTTCTCGATCATGGATGCGATGCGGTAGAGCATGGTGTGTTAGCTGGAGATGAATCTAATTTTGCTGGCGAGATTGTTTGATAGAAGAGAAGGGTGTACAAGGTGGAGTCATCGATCGAGGAATTGCAGGGATATGATGTTTCTTGGGCAGCTCTTGATAGAGCGGCATGATGACTCAAGTCGGTGTACATGGAGGTTCACACAAGACAAATTCAAGGTGGCGGAATATTCGCCAAGGTGGAGTTGTTAGATATTGTGTCGAATATTTGTACGAGTCCGGTTCTACGATGGGACTTGAGTTGTATTTAGCAGATAGGGTAGTCCGTGTCATACTCAGAACGAGCCTCCTCATAAATATGAGAGGGGCTGCTGTTGTAACTGCGTGACGACATAGCGACAGTGCTCGCAGAGGGAAGGCGGTGTATTGTCGGGATCCGAGCGACCGATGTTGCGGTTTGGGGAGGAGCGCCCGTAGTCATGCCCCGGGACGTAGGTTTCGGCTGAACCTCGTTAACAAAGATCGTGTCTCCGTTGTCTCGTGATCGTGCAAGTTCGTCTCGGTAGATCCAATCGTCGTTCCGCTGCGTGGAGATTAGCTGGCAACTCGTCGCCGCGGAGGGCTAATTTCTTACACGTTCGCCCCCCGCGCGCCCCGCCCCTCCCGCATCCCATTTTTGCCCCTCCGTCCACCGCCCCCATGGGCCCATCAATTACTCCCAAAACCCTACCGTCCTCTCGCGGTTGCGGCCCCCGTGCTCCACCCCGACCATGGCCTCCGTCCACCGTCCGCCTCCGCATCAGAGCGGGTGGCGCACCTTCATATTTGGTGAGCGGGGGTCCGGCACCGAGCACGACTGGCGCATGCGGGATCCGACGATTGACAACTCTCCGCCGCCTCCACATCCTCACTGTCCTGCGCCGCCTCCCCCATCAACTTCGGTCCCCCCCTCCTTCCATTGGTCGACCCCCGGCCGCCCTCACGCGCCGCAGGCCAAGCACCCGGGAGGCTTTGGGTTCCAGCCATCCGCTACGCCGCCGCGCGTCTCCCCCGTCCATGGACGGCAGAACCCGCCGCCTTGGACGCCACGTCGCCACCATCTGCTCGCCCCTGCCTGTGGAGTGTGGACGCCGCCTCCACCTCCAACTAACCCCGCTGTCGCTTGCAGGGTCTGCAGCACGTTGTTGTCGTCCGTGGATGCTGCCGTCCGTGGACGCTGCCACTTGCAACCACCACGTTGCTGCAAAGCAGATCGATGGTGAGAACATTGAAGGTGAGAACCAAACTGTGTTGGGATATCACAACTACGCCCTTCAGTTTTCTTCCCCCAACTCTTAACAAAACCATCCAGCCTGAATCCTGGTAAGGCACCTACCTGTATTTGTCTCAACGATCCAATGTTCTCTATTGAAATTTATTTGTCTCAACAATCCAATGTTCTCTATTGAAATTCAAGATTCGTGGTGATTAATTAGTGGCCTGCATCAACGGCAACAAGGTCTCGCGTTGACTAACGACGTTGTGGCAGGTAACATCTCACTCGGCTCTTGGTTAAATTGGACTTTTGGATGTTATGGCTTCATGGTTAAATTGCATGCCCACATTGCTCCTTTTGTTTATGAAGTTTTAATCAATCCATGTTTGTCCTTTTGTGCTTTAAAACTTCCATACTTGTGTATTAAGAATTTAAGATATTACTTTTCTGGAGCTTAAACATCAGTTCTCTAGAAATTATTTCTTTATACTAGGCCACCACCAGGAATCCATTTTCTTAATGTGACTATAAATCCACACGGTTGATACAATATTTTCAGTAATATGGAGAATAATGCACATGCAATTAACTTCCATTGTTCTTCATTTTCAGAAAATAGGAATAAGCTGGATCAAAGGTTATGGCATCTCTTACTCCAGGGGTGGTACTATTAAAGGTTCTCAAAAATATTAACTCTGATGTGAAAGTATGTGGAGCATACCAGTCCATTCTTCTCCAAGTTATTAGCATAGTCCCTGCAATTACTGGCTCAGAACTTTGGCCAGACCATGGTTTCTTCATCAAAGTTTCAGATTCATCACACTCGACGTATGTTTCTTTGTCTAAGGAGGACAGCGAACTCTTCTTATCAAACAAACTACAACTTGGACAGTTTATATATGTTGAAAAGGTTCAGTCAAGTATCCCTGTTCCAGTTCTTGTTGGGGTCCGACCAGTTCCAGGAAGGAACCCCTGCATTGGAAACCCAAAGGATATGATGCAAATGTCAACTCCCTCTGGGGTTATGGAAGCACTGGATCGCCTTCCAAGTCAGCTGATCTGTCTGAAAGTGAAAAGGAGAATTTGCAGAGGAAGGTAGTTATCAAAGAGCAGAAGTCAGTTGTTGCTTCCCGATACATGCTTGGAGTATCAGGCTTGCAGATGTGGTAATATACCAGGCTTGCAGATGTGGTAATATGAAATCGATGATTTACCTCAGAGGATGATATGTGATACATTCATCATCATGTCTGCCTTATACACATGCCCTCTGTAATTGAAGTTATATGTGCAGGTTGCTGAGAATTCACTTGATCTTTTGCGTGTCCCTCAGAGATTGTGAACTATGGCTTCTGTTAGGTAATTAATATACAACTTCCCTGTCTGTCTGTTTTAATTTGTGCTTCATTCATCTTGTCAGTATATGTACGGGATGAGGGCTTTCACATGCATATTCCTAAGATGCATGAATCTGCAACTTGGATTCTTAAACTATTTTCCGAGCATGTATCCCACTATCTGCATGTACCCACTACCTGCAGTTCAATGTGGATTTTCTGAGCATTCATTTGCATTAGGACTTATTGGTGGTTGTTTCTTCAAAGCTAAAACTTGCCTGTATAGAAGCTCATTTGAACAAAAGTCCAACCATTAGTCACCTTGTATGGAGGCATATGATGGTAATCCTACTCTAGCAATCAACAATTACTGCTTGAAACAAAACTGCAGTTTGAATCATTGATTTTGCTAATCTAAATAATGTGATTCTTTGGTACGTAAGCAGGAAGAAACAAATAATTAGGGAATGAAATGTAAATATTTGGAGCTTGAGAATTGCAGCATATACATGGCTAGCACAAGTGTTTAGTAAGAGAATTGTTCAAACCCGAATTAATTACCTTGATGCAACATTTTTCTTGGTTAAGTCTTATATGTCCAGAGTCTCTCTGGTGGCATTAGTAGTGCAGGGCTACAAACTGGTTAAAGAGCGACACCTTCACAAAGAATTGCATGCCGTATTTATCTGTTCATGAAAGTATGGACAGATTTGCATAGAACCTAATATTGAGTTTTGCAAAGTAGTCAAGTGTTTTCTGACATTCCTCACGGTCATCTTTTTCTGAATGCATACAACAAAGCAAATTTAATATTGCACATTGTTGTGAGGATTCTCTAGATTACCGTGTTGATCACTTATTTGGAGTAGTAAACATGTATTGAGATGTGTAAGGCTACTACTTGTTATACTATGTGTAAACAATTTCAGTTTTGAAGCAATCCAAATTATGTGTACTTGGTATACGAGTCTTTGTACTACTACCACCTAATAGTTGCATGATTTCTGTTTTCGGCATGTGCTGAGGCTAGGAGTCACTAAATTCTATTTGTTGCAACTAGAAGTAGTTCCTTTTGATTTGCTTACTTGCTGAGGCTAGGAGGCATGTAGAGTGTATTATGAAGGTCTTGCATCTTTGTTTCCAAGAACATACATAATCTTTAAATCCTGGGATTGGGGGTTCTCAAAATTGTTTATTCTTTGACCAATCTTTTGATTCCTTGTATTTCGTTATAGCTGGATTAAATGCACTTTCAAATTTGATTTATTGCTGATATTGTATTTTACTTTTGACAAATATACAATCTATACTTCAGCACAGGCTACACCTATGATTTAAAAAAAAAACATTCACGTGAAAAACAAATGTTGGAATATTTGTCTCGTTGAATGTTCCATGTATTACAATATAAATAGTTTTGTTGCCCGTAGCAACGCACGGACACGATCCTAGTATTTAGTAGGGATAAAAGAAGTACACCTATTTTGATTGGTTTTTCAAACCAGCCAGCTGGTCAATGGTTTGCCAGCTGGGCCGCCGGATCGACCTGGTTTATGAGGTTTGCGAAGGGTAGCTCAGTGGCCGGCCGGTTACGTGGGTTGGTTTCTACGGTTCGTTCGCATGGTTTAGAACCAGCAAGAAGAGCTCGCTTTGCTGTGCCAACGTTTTTTTTTTTGACAATAACCATTTATATTATATTAAATCAGTAGTCTTATAACTAGGCTCTTAACAAAGGAGCTAATTACAAAAAGGTCCCTATAGGATGCAGATCTAGATCCTTGAGGTCGCCGACGCACACGCCGATGAGGACGCCGCCGTTAATTGACGTTGAAAACGTCAGGGCGGAAAGGGCCTCCTGCTTCAGAGAGCTGAGGTTGAGAAGGGGCCACCGAAACCACAAACGTCGTGCATCTTCGGCGAGGTGGATGATGTTGAGCAGAAGCGCCGAAGGGTAAAAGGTTGGCTCGAGGAACACCCATGGTGGCCAGCAACGAACTCCGGGGGCGATGGCACAGCAGATCTCGAGGACGCAGAGGACAGCTTGTTGCTTAGAGGTGAACGGTGGTGAGGGCGGTGATGGGAACCTGACTCGAGTCAGAGCTGGTGACGAATCGGTGAGCAGATACTAGATCTGCAGCACCTGAGACTTGATTTGCAACTCCAGCGTCCAGATCGACCTCCAGACCAACCGAATCAGGGGCGGAGGAGACGGTAGGATGGGTACTCCGGCAGCAAGGGGTGGAAGGGGAAGAAGGCGAAGCTTCAGGAGATTGCGAGGGGGAGATTTTTATTTTATTACAACTCACGGGGAATCGGCGCCTCGGCGAGAAGGCCGAGAAGAATCTCAGCGACGACGGAGGCGACGAAGGCTCCGGCGGTGCTTACCACAGTGGGAAGGAGCCATGAAGGCACAAAGGAAAACTAAGATCTGCCTATTACTACTAGCTTGCTACGAAGCGGACGGGCCCGCTCCGACGCTCCGAGTCGTCGGAGGCGAACGGGAGGGGGGCCGGATGGGAGGCGGGTGAGAGGGGCTGGGAGGTCGCTTCCTTCGGAAGGAAGCGAAGCGTAATGGAGGTGTCGCTGCTGCTACAAACATTGCTTCTCGTATTCCCTACTCGAAGCCAAATGCGACACTACTCCGAATCGAAGCTCCGTCGTCCCCGTCAAGCTCGGGACAACCCGCCCGGGCGAGAGGAGAAGCTTGAGCGCTGTCACGAAGCTCGCGCAGCCAAATTGTACAGCAATAAGCTCTCACTACGTGAAAACCTATAATCGATAACGGGCATAGATCGTTACTGGTAATGGACAAAGCGTTCGTTACCGATATAATATTACTAATGACTCGTCAAAGGTAATAGGCATGTACCTGTTATCAATAACAAGATATAGGTAACGGGTATTGTGGTAATCCCCATTACCAATAACCGACACTGGTAACATTCTATGGCTTTACCAATGTGAAATTGAAAAGAAAAAAATTGCAAATGTTATTTTTCTTTATTTTACATACACACAAGTACAATCAAATCTCAGTTTTACACATAGATACATTTGTTCATACATTTGTGCTCATACATACAACATGGTACATCTGATCTCAGTTAGGAACAAACAAGAGCAAAAGAAACATCAGCAAGCAGCTTTCCTAGCCTTCTACACAAAATACAAGCATGACTAATTAGCTGTCAGCAATAGGATGCTCAGACTTATTAGCAAAAATGCAAGGGAATTAAAGAGAATTCATATAAGCAAAATTTGCACTACTAATCACCATTGCCCTATAGTCATATACAGATTTCATGATCACAAAATTGGCAAAACTTGACAAATCCAATAGCTAATAGTTGTGATTTGCAAAACTTGAGAAATTAATCAGAAACCAAGAAACATAATCACCACTCAACTCACTATTCCCACCAAGGGATTTCCCCACATTTTCTTCTCTTTCTGGAACTGCAGCTGCCTCATACATGGATGTGTCACAATGGTCAGGGTGATGTGCTTGTCACGTGCGATGCCTGGTGATGACTTTGGATACCTCTTTAAGTCACGTGAAGTTTTCTAGGTAGATGAGTCGACATTTGGCAACCTCAGGCCAAGAAAAAAAATCCATTTATGCCAAAAAAATTGTTTATAAAATTTGAAATGAAGACTTTGTTTTGAAATTTGAAAAAAAAAATTGGCCATAGGTTAGAAATTTTAGTTTTTTTAAAAAATTATGGAAATAGGTTAGAAATTTTAGTTTTTTCAATGCAAGTTTCGACACGGTAGCAAAACCGAACATGTCGACCTCCTTCGACGAGTTCTAAGGGAACGACCCCTCTGCAGGACGACCCTCGGAGCTCCACGCGAAGGTCGTTAGCGCTACCCATTTAGCGGGGGCTCGACTTCACAGACCCGGTTGAGCAAGCGTGAGCGGCCGATTGCGGGGGTTTCGGCAGGCGGCGACTCAGGCGGGCGTTGGGTTGGATGCGGCGGCAGAGGCGGCGGCGGACGGATTAGGGGGGTTGTTGTCCCCCAGACGCTCGTAGCAGGGGACGTGTCGACTACAGCGGGAACCTCGGGATCAGCCTTCGCAACACCGCCCCCCGATCCGGACGTCGCACAACACCGACAAGCTCCACGGGACCCCCTCACGTACCCCAGCGACCACACCAGAGCAGCACAGGCCGCCAGCTAGGGGACCACCGGTGCCGCGCGCAGCGAAGTGTGACCGTATGTAGTTATGTTTGTTGAAAACTATTTTCTTGTTGTATAAACTACTCACAAAATAATTTTGTAATTTCCATCTTCGTATTATCTGTTATTCGCATTCGTATTAACTGTTATACGTATTCGTATTAATTGCATAAAAAACATAAATAAAAATCCAGCTGCCGTTTGAAACGGTTGTTGGCACAACCGTCGTTTCAAACGGCGTTTGGTGGTATTCAACCGCCGTTTCAACCGGCGGTTGAATGCTCCAACCCAAGCGCCGGCGTGGCCGCCCAGCCGCCGAACTTGACGGCCAACCGCCGTATCAAACAGCTGCCGCTTCCAAACCCTGTTTGCAACAACAAATACATTAAAACTCACACAAGTTCAACCCACCCCACCCCCCCACCAACCCCAATACATTTAACTTATGTAAATACATTGCATACTGCTGAGACCCACTACATGACTATTTCCAATATATACCTGCATCCTGAAGTCTCATTTCCTGAAATCCCAGCATCAGTGGTCTACTGATTCCTGCCTCTCTAGTCTCTTTCTTCCTCTTTTTCATTTTTCTTGGCAAATAAAAATAAGGCAGCCGATGGATTGATGATTACCATTTTAGCAGAGATCTGGGCCACAGACTGCTGCTAGTTGCTACTATGATACTATATCGCGTAAATGTCACATTCACTATCTTATATTCTTATCTTGCCATCACATAAGTGCCACCATCCCTATCTTACAGTTACGTCAGTAAAACCTAGTCATGTACTGCAAAATTCATGCCACACCTGAACAAACTGTTGGGCTCGCTCTTTGTTCACAGATAAGCCGTGCTCCTCAACTTAAAACCTCTGTAAACTTTCAACTACTCAATTGTACTTTTTTTTTTTTTGGAGTAAGCACTGGTTGCACTGCCAAGCAGGTAATGCAGCTAAATTTGTCACTGTTACTGCTACTGCCGGAAGATGGAGCAGAGTAGATTAACAGAACAACTGGAAAGTGGAAACCCCAATGATATGGAAGAATAATTTCCATGTACAGATGTTTTCCACATGAGCACATGGTCGGTCACATGGAGAAGCCAGCACACGCACATTTTGTAGTTCTCTGCATGTTGTGAAGTTTCCTGGGATCTCCAAGCAGAGAAGGACCAGTGAGCTGCCTGTACACAACGTGCTCCCTAGTTAGTCTGAATCCGTACATGCTTCGTCTCACCAAACCCCGGCCGGACATTGGATGGACGCCGGAGTTTGAGTTGTTGCCACCAACGTAATCCCAAAATCCCCATTGGAGGCTCGGAGCTGAACTCATGTAGTATGTGATTTGCAATAGACTTGCAACCTACTACCTAAAGCCTTCTATTCCCCACACAGAAGATATGCTAAATTATCAATTCGATAATGACACAGCAAATCTAAAAGCAAAGGAATAAGGCAATGCCAGAATTGCGAGATAAAAGAACTTTTTTTACCTTGACTCTTAAGTTTATGAACAATTAAACGAGGACCTCATGAACAAAGATGCAACCCAAAAAAAACATAGTAGTATATATGAACCAAGACTAGTTAACCCACTCTCTAAATTACCTCAACTCTTTTAATTTACCTCTATACCACTCCACACCACCCTTTATTACAATTTACCAATCCTTCAATTTCTCCCTTGTTTCCGGTATGCACACACACCTACCTCGCCGGAGCAGAGGAAGCAGAGTCCAGAACAGAACAGAACAGAACAAGCTGACGCTGACCTACCTCGCCGGAGCAGAGGAAGCAGAGCAAGTCAGGCTAGACGTCGACGCGGCAGTAGGTTGGCGTCTGGAACCTCAGCCCATGCGCCCCGACGACGCTGTTCGTGCCACTGCTGATGAAATACGCCGGGCAAGTGATGAAAATGTGGTAGTGCCCGGACGTCCAGCTCCCGACCTTCCACCGGACGCGTCCGTCAATCCTGACCTCCATGATGAGGTACCCATTAGCGACGTCCTTCCTCATGGCGTCGGCGAGGAACGGCGCGAACGGGACGCTCGGCCCGGACAGCACGGGCGACCAGACGTCGACGTCGCCGTGGCCCTGGTAGATCGTGGGTAGCCTGGACGCCAGCGTGACCTGCTGGTACTTGTAGGAGGCGTAGACGTCGAGGCGGTCGTAGTGGACGCCGACGCGTGCGTTGGGATTGCGGGAGGCGATGGTGACCTGCGCCGCCGTGGAGAGCAGCGGCGCCGAGCTGTTGGTGAGGTCGAGCTGCCGGAGCGTGGCGTCCTGGAGGATGAAGCGCGGGTGCGTGGGGCGGAGGACGAGGAAGATGATGAGCGCGATGACGCCGGTGAGGAGCGCGAAGCCGAGGAGGATGGTGAGGAGGCGACGGCACGTCTGCTTGAACTCGTCGTCGCCGTGGTTGCCGCAGTCCTTGCTCATGGCTGACGCCGGTGGCGGTGGCGGTGCGGTGCGGTGCTAGCTGGAGGGAGCTTGGCTGGCTGGGCTAGCTTTCTTGCTTTGGTGATGTGTGTGTTGGTGGAGGAGAGGCTGTGAGCTGTGGCCTGTGTGTGTGGTTGTGTGTTTGGGAATGGTTTGTATTATATTTTGGTCACTCTTTGTTTATTGTGTTGTTCATGTTGAAATCATGGAGGAGGGAGGGAGGGAGAGAAAAGGTGGTGTCCATGTCGAGGGGTGTGTCTGGCTTGCCCTGAGATATCATATCATCGATGGAGAGATCTTTGGTTTCTTCCATTTTGATTTATCAGGGTCTGAGTTTTAGGTGCAGGGATTTTTTGCAACATTTTTATGAAAAAATCGAAATGATCTTTTATGTTATTTTTTGGGGCACGACTTGGTTCGTGCACGTCCAAATCATAAAATTTCACGCGCCCCAAAACATGGTGACAGAAATGTTGCAGTCCATGCACGATGGTAAGGGTGAATGAAAACCATGGTTGGACAATGAAAAAACAGCTTTTTTTCCCTCAAAAGAGCACCGAAGAAAGTGATAAAAGAAGACGACGAGAGCATGCACGATCGATGAGATGACATGGTGTGCAGGCACAGCACAGCAGAAGGAACAGGAAATTGGAATAATATTGCTACTGTATCATTGGAATCCTATATCATGCTTTCGTACATCACGCCCACATGGTAGGAAGATGCAATCTATCGAGCTAAGCTGCCTAGCTGAACCAAAAAAAAAAAAAAAGTGAAGAGGACGTGTGAAATGTGAGCACGTTACATCGGGTACGCCGGCTAGCCGGAGGCTGTCACCGGAGGAGTTCAAATTGGCGCCTGACGACGCGGCGCGTCCCGGAGCGCACGTCGAGTCGCCGGCTGGTCGCTGTGGGAACACTGATCACGGGAGACCTGCGTCAACGAGTCAGCGGCAGGGAGACTGGATCGGTCGATGAGGATCTTCTCGACCAGTCCGAGAGCAATTTCCCATGAAGCCACTCGGCGGGCACCGACCGACGGGCTGCGGTCACAGCCGTCAGCCACACGCGGCGGAGGCATCATCACCACACGGCGCCATGGCCGTCTCCGATCGAGGAAAGCGGCTTTCCCTTTTCCCCTGCACGACCTCTGTCCCGTCTCCGGAATCCAGTTGTTTCGGCTGCCTGCCTGCCTAGAATCGATTCTCCTCGCCTACTACCGCCACGTACGCCCTCGTCGTCTCACTCTTTTTTTTCCAGTCTCGTAAATTCCTGGCGTTCCAAAAACATGATAATGAGGTGTGAAAGTATTTTTACATGGTTGGGTAATCTTTTTTTTTTCTCATATAAGAGCACCGGAGATCATTGTTTCATGCATCCGTCCCAAATGGTACATCCTTTTATCATTTATAAATTTATTACAACTTTTGCTACTATGCATCTAAATATATTATATTATTGTCTAAGCATATAGCAAAAACTATCAATTTAGAAATATCAAAACGACCTGCCATCGAGACGTATGAAGACATTGGACAACGACGATGTACTAGGTTTTATCCGGAACACAGTTTCAGTGTTTTAACTTCTATTAGTCTTTTATTACCAAAAAGAGGTACCAAAACTTCGGCCACCGCAAGGGCCTGGCTGCGGGCGCGAGGAGCCACAACGGCTCGCCGCGAGGGTGGCCTCTATCGTCAGTGGCGGAACTGAAGAGAAAATTAGGGGTAGGCAAAATTTGTCGATATGAGTTAGCCAGTTAGGGAAATAACACTTACATTGTTTTCAGGAACATTAGAAGCCTTCTCCTGCCCCTGTCAGCCGTCGTGGTTGCTCCTGCCCACCATCGTGGGCGCGGACACCGCGGCCACGCCCATCGCCTTGCCCGTCCGGCCGTCGACCGTCGTCGACTCGTCGTCCCCCTCGAGGCTTGGGTGGCGGCAAGCTGGCAGTCGAGGCGTCGAGTAGCAGATGAAACGGCGTAGCGCAGGTCGCAAGGCGTGACCCCGCCAGAGCCTTCGTTAGTTTTTTTTGGCTGCTATGTGTCTTTTGGGCTGTGGGCTTGACGATGGGTAGTGAATGGGCTGAAAACATAGGTATGATAGATTTTTTTTTGTTTTTTTGGGGGGGGGGCATGCCCCCCCCCAACCCCAGTTCCGCTACGGGCTATCGTCAGGCCTCGACGGTAAGCTGCGTCGCAACGGCGGTGGTGTAGACATGCGCGAGCACGTAGGCGGTGGCCGCGTAGCAGCTCCAGATGGCACAGCACAAAAATGAAGGCGACACAGTGCGCGTGCGGTGAGAGAAGAGATGCAAGAGGAAGGCGAGGACTTCTATTAGAGGATATGGTTCAGCGTTACGCGTGGAGAGAAACATGCCACGTCCTCATCCGGACGCTCGCGTCGTAGCATTTCCGTTGACAATAACATGATGGACCGGCACTAGCACGGTCTGAAAAAGCACGGTCCGAAAAAGCACGGTCCTGACACAGCATGGCCCGAGAACTTTAGAGTCAATGCCTGAGCCGACAATTCATCCCGTAGTTTCGGTCCGACTATGGCAAGGTTAATGGGCTAGCACAGTGGTGGCTCGTTAAATTTGACCCTTTAAAGGCTCATATACCACCTTGGTATATAAAAAACACAAACGCTAATCTCCCCTCCCCATTTTCCTCCCCGGACACCGCCACTACTTGCGCGACGTGCCGACCCTCCGCCCCCTGCCCCATTTGCATCTGCACACTTTTCTTGGGCACCGGCCGCCAGCTTCCACCACATCGGATCTGCGCCTGGTCTGCTCCTCCGCCGTGCAGCATCGGTCGCCAGCTCCCTCTACCTCGGCTCCACGCTGTCCTTCATCCATCTGCCGTCACGCTGCGCCGGCCACCGGCTCCCTCTTCCTCGGCTCCGCGTTGCTCTCCTTCATTCACCTCGATTTCTTTAGTTCCACAAAGAATGAATAGTGCATATAACTAGGGTTTTCTCTCACTTTTAATATTGAAATGTGTCATGACATGTTTTTATTAATTAGTGGCATGTTCACAAAGGGTGTGCATTTCATATCGTGATCACCATTCCATTTGCAAAATGACATGTGCATAATATCATCCATGTCATTATGACTGTACATCATATGCACCAATTCATGAGCATTTGTTAACAATTAATTAGAGATCACTTATATCAATTGCTAAGAAAATTGCGCACCATCAAGCTTTTTTTAATCACTTCTCAATTTGTCATGTGCACTAGTGAAATTTTAAAATGAACAAATCACTATGAGCAAGAATTTGGGAAAAGCCAAAAATGCTTCCATAGGGATCATATATTAGTATGAGTAGAGAGTAACCTTGTCAAGATTAAGGATCATGGTTGTCCATGATAATATATTGTGCTCCCACTGTCCCACAAAATCAACCTTTCTAGGGCCAATATAATTCCCCTTAAGTTCTATCATCTTACTCTCTTGTAAAGTGTGCTCATTATCCAATCTGGCAAATATCTTTTATGTGGAATGACAAGAATATGTCTCTTTATCATCGTATATGATCTTTCTTGATCTTTTAAATGGCTGCCATAAAAGTATCCAAACTCTAAACTCTATGTCTATAATGATTATTCTTTTTGCCCTCCTACAAAAAGTTCTATAAAAGCTCATAAGGATCAACTCACTATCAATGCCTTCTTATCAGTGGTGCTATGACTCTATCATTAAAGTACAAAGTTTCTTTATCTATCATGTTCTTAACCTCATGTATTTATCAACAAATATAGCTCTCTATGTTTCTCATGACCATATCTATTATTCATTCATCTCTTTACTCTTGCTCTTATTTGAATCTCGGGACGAGATTCTTTTAAGGGGGTAGATTTGTAACAGCCCAAAATCTAATAACCTTGTTTAGCATTGATCACGAACACCATTGTTTGCTAAGAAATTTTTTTTGTGCTTGTTTGAATGCTTTTGCATTTTTAAAATCCATTTTGAACATAGTATAAACACGTGTCTTGTGAAGAAACTTTCTTTTCTCTATAAGACACATGACATCTCATATCATGGCAAAATACTTCTCTCTCAAATATGAATTTAGATGATTTTTCCCAGATTTTAGGACTCCATCTTGAAGCCAAACATCTCATTCAAAAGTCCAAAAATAGCCTTCTGGGAAGAATTTTCTTTTCAAATCTATCATAGATTTTCTTCTCAATTCAAGCAAAATGGGTTGCCCATGATCTCTTCTATCAACACAAGTTTTTGTGGAATTTTTGGAGGCTTGGAAGATCAAGTTTGGAATTTGGAGAAAGGAGAGAAGGTACGGATAGTCCGTGACTCGCGGTCGGACAGTCCGTGCGAGCCCGTGTGTGCGTGTCATGCATGCCAAGCTGCGGTGCCACACGCCCGTCGGGTCCCACCGACCCCTCCACCTCACCTGCGACTCCTCCCCCTCCCCTGCCTCCCTCAGACACTTCAGGAGCCCCTCCCTCTCTTGTTTTCTCCTCCACCCAAGCCATGGAGGAAACAACTTCTCCCCACCAAATCCACCACACCTCACCGGAGGTTGTCGGAGAACCACTACAGGACGTCGCCAACGAGCTTCTCCACCACCTCGTCCACCTCTTCCTCGCCGGAGACCAAGGAGAAGGCCATCCCCCAAGCTTCTTCATCTTCTTCCCCAAGCACCATGAATGAACTCGGTCTGATCTACTCCAACGCCGCCCTACGCCAACAAGCGGCCCATTGCTCATGCTCTACTCATCGCCGGTGAGCTTCCCTCGCCCCTCACCATCTCCCTTTCGTCCATTTGCAACTTAGCCCATCCATGGAACCCTTTATGGTCTCATCACCATTGATGACCAAGAGCTTCAAAACTCCAATGCATGTCGAATCTATCACTTGGAATGACCTCTATACACTCCTAGAAACCCATAGAAACAAACCCCATCCAAAACCAAGGCCGGAGCCGCCGCCGGTGAGCTCGACGCTGAGCCACGGCCCAGCGACGGACAGTCCGACCTTAGGGGACGAACGGTCCGTAAACCGCACAAAAAACCTCCAGAGATGTTGTTTTCTCACCTCTGGAGTCGGACGGTCCGTCAGTTGACCACGGACGGTCCGCTGTTACTATTCATCTCTCGTATACCATCTTGTATAATTCATATAAAATTTCATATAGATCAGAAAAATGTGAAATAAATTTTTTTGGTTTTCTAATAATGTCAAGAACCTATTAAAAATGAGTTTGACTCCAAATTAAATAAGTAATTATCTGAATTAATTATGTTAGTGTTTATCTTGTTAATTGCATAGTTAATTCTCTATTAGTCAAAAGGTATGAAACCAATTTTTCTAGTTCACTTATGGTGTGTGTGATCCAATGTAAGTACTTGCTTGAATTAATTGTGTGTAGATTGGTACAGTTTTAGATATCTTTGAACCTAGTTAATTCGTAAATGCATAATAATATTCAGATGTTGTTATAGTTGTTGTCCTTTATGATATGATTGTATAAGTATACAACTTTAACTATATGCTTGTTCTAGGGCTAGCTTGCTTGTAAAATACCTAGTAAATCAATTATACGCATGTGACCTATAAGCTTCCCTTGCTAAATTAAAATAAATGTGATATGCTTCTTATGTTTAGCAACCACCGTGGTATAACTTAGAATAATGATGCTTGTCTTAGTTTATCATATATAACAAGTCTAGCTAGCTCTAAATTAGATAATAAACCTACTAATCTTAAATAAGATGTGATGTGCTAGTTCCCCATTAATTATTAAATTGACTAATGATGATCAATTAGTGTTACTAGCTAACTTACTTGAGCATGATCACCTATTTAATATTGATAACTATCATGAGATAACTTCGTCCATAGATGCTTTATAGTGTAACAATCTAACTATGTGATAGCTCATATGAAACTAAAATAGGACAACTAATGTTTATTGCCTTCTCATGTTATAATTTGACTTAGAATGTTATGTGCACCTGTGTGAATAATTGTTTGCACATTTTTACCCTATGCAATTACTTGTGCACCTTAATTCCAAATCTTTGATTGCTTGCACAATGACCTTGGAGCATGTTATCCTTCAACTGTCATAAGTCTTTGCATCACATATGCATACATTCATGTCATCCTTTCTAATTCATGCATTCATCTAATCTCATTGATGACGTTCCGGAGTGTCACGTTCTTGGAGCACCAATCTCAGGCAGGCACCTATGTATCTCACTCTATTTTCTAAATATGAAATTCTATTACTTGTTAATGGTTGTGCATGGGCTTAGCTCTATCTAGACATATGCAATGTGTAGAACCTATTAGACATGTCGACCCTTGGACTTAGTTCAACTTATTTAGATAAAGTATATATGCTAGAAAACTCGATATAATTGCTTAGCCATGCTTAGCTTTCGGTAGAAGTCGAGAGGTGGAAAGGTCACCACCACATGCGAGTTATAGGATGTTTGTTCTTTTAAACATATGGATATATAGCTATGAATGACTTAAAATTGAACTCCGTGAATGATGATACGAGACTTGAGCAAGAATGGTAGGGTCATGTGGAGATTGGAGCTCACTTGACTTAGTCTTGCTTGAGTCAGTTAAGGCCCGACTGTTATTGACTTGTCCTTGAGCACTATTCCGTACAAACCACATACTTATAATGGGTCGGTAAGCTAAGTAGCATAGGTCGCACTGTACCTTGAACGAATTAGGAGCGGAGTGGGATGAGGTGTGATCGACCTTGTTCGGTGCGCCTATACACTTCCGTCCATCCGATCATAGTGGGGTGCGAGTATGTGAAAGGTTGAGGACATGAATCAACACTTATCCTAGGCCAAAGGGTATGGTCGTTGGTCTTGCGCCTCGTGTGGGAAAAGTTGTACACCCCTGCAGGGTTATAATCTATTGCAATAGCCGCGCTCTCGATCACTGAGCACGCTCATGTACTTTCACTTTAACGTAGAGTTTCGGATGGAGTTCTCGAAAGATTGAGCTCATGATTATGATATCACTTAACTTATTGCAATTACTTGATGTTTGACCTAGAGATTTTAGAATGCCATGTCTTTTGCTTATTCACTTGATAAATTATGCTCGCATTTTATTATCAAATGTTAAAACTTGACAACCCCATGCATTGTCACACCTGATTTTCCAAAGAAAACCAAATGCATCTCATATGTGCGCCAGGATCAAGTTTACACACATATGATAGACGTCATGAGTGAAATATCATTAAACAGCAATAAAAACGTACAAGAGTTAAACCATTACATTATCTCTTTATTACACTCAGACGTTAGACTCGAAGGTCTTTACAACGATCAAACGATAACTAGACGAAGCAACTCCGTCTTCAGCTTCCACAGGCACATGACTGGGGGCACGCAAGCCTCAAAACTCATCGTAGTCGCTGAAGTTCTCTTCTCCAGTGTTCTCCTCTCGAGCAGGGTAAGCAAGGGTGAGCACACTTATGGTTGGAGCTCAACAAGTGGGGAAGATGCAAGGCTATCAAGGATAGGCTAAGGTTTTGCAATGTTAGCATTTTTAATGTTGGTCAAATTTTATTAGCAAGCACCTAGTTACTAGATGTAAGTTTATACCAACCCACTTAAGCATTTAGGAAAGTGTCTCATCTCAAAACCACAAGAACCACGATTTAATTCCATCTTTATGTTTGATTATCATGTGAGGGTCCGGCCGCTCTTGACCGTGAGCACGGTGATCGATCGTTTACACTGCGAGAGGTTGTACACTTTCACCACACTCGCGTAAAAGTTCAAGAACTTTGAACCCAACCACGCATGTCCGATCGGGCACAATACCACACTTCCGAGGTGTGATTGCATAGGGACGCTAAGCCTTTACAAAGGTATGCAAGACCAACAACCCGCGATTCTGGCCGTGAGCGGACCATAACCCTCCCTAGTGGACAGACCTTAGCAAAGGCTGCGGCCAAGAGGACCAGGCTATACCCTTCAACTCCGGCCCCGTGCTCTTTCGGATAAAGGTCAGATAGTTCCACACTCCTAATTAATTGGCTAAGCGAGCCATGTGGACTTTGGTTGCCTTTGTTTTCCTGGGTGGTTCTCCATGTTAGATTAAACCATATGATCTTGTTATTAACCATAAGCACACACATATATCACCAAGGTTATCATGATCAACATTCATCATATTGCAAAAGATTCATTTAAACCATCCCAAGGTATAGCAACTAAGCATTTCTACCCAAAACATTTATTTAAAAGGGTTGTCCAAGGTAAAGGGTAAAATTCTAGTCATGTCCTTAAAAGGTGATTTCCCATCAAGTTTATGCAATACAACATTTAAAAGTAAACTTAGTTATCATGCAAGTTGTGTGGGACAAAAATAGAATATGCAGGGGGAGAAGTCCACTTGCCTTCCTTGCTTAAACACTGGGGTTCTTCTTCTTCAAACACTTGCTCTTGATCCACTCCAACTGGCTGCTCACTTGAAACTGACACGATGTCTACGAGCACACAAGAAAGCATACAATAAACAAAATAATACACCAAGCATGAAAAGCTTAAAGAGAGAACAAGGTTTGGCTCTAGGAACGCGAACACAAAAGCACTAGGAACTATCGGGAGCTTTGGATGATCACAAACAAGAGCTAGCTATGTGCTAGGTATCTTTTAATTAAGTAAAATCATGTGCATAGGCTATTTCAGAGAAATACCCTATTTATAATTAAGCAAGTTATATTTGTATTTAAAAGACGATGTAAGCCTAGTCCAATTTTATTTATAAATATTCAAGTATGATTTGTGCAAATTAAACATTTAATTTAAAAGAAGCAGGTAAAAGCATCTAAGCGTTTATCTTTATATTTCGAGTTATTCTAATCAAATTATAACTTAAATACACATTTATATTCATATTAATCAAATTAACAATTAATTAAGAAAACTCGGGATATAGTCTATGTTGCTTTTTATTAGAAAGCAAATTACATAATCATTAATCAATTTAAGTTTGATTATGAAAACCGAGGTATACATCTAATTAGCTTTTAATTGAAAGAATTATTTAACTAGTATTAATCATATTAACTTTCTTATGAAAACACATGTTAAACTCTAATTAGATTTTAATTAGAAAAGCATATGTATATAAGGATTTAATCATATTTAATATTTAAATAAATTATAAAACAAAGAACATGTTCAACATTGGTCCTATCACGTAGTTTGAGTTGATATGAACCTAACGTAACTTGAAACGGTGGAAACGGAGCTACAACGCAAAAGATACAGCCAAAACAAGGTTCTAAAACTGACGGGTTTGAAAAGACGGTCGCGTGGACACCAAGAACGCTTAAAACGGATAAAAGACGGAAAAGATATGGCTAAAACAAGGTTCAGGGGCTTTTCGTGAAGAAAGCGAGGGCTTCGAGGGGCTTATCCGCAGAAACCGAGGACTAAAACATAATTACGATTATAAACTGAAGGTTTATAACGCAAAACAACCAGCTAGGACCTCGGGCAGGGAAAACAGAGAAGCTCAGGGGCTTAAACGTTGAAAACAGGACCTAACTGTGATGATCTTTAAGGGTGGAAGGGCATTTTTGTGATATTCAAAACTGCAGGGGGTTTTGTGCAAAAGAGTGGCTGACAGGGGCGGCTTGGCTAACTCGGCGCCAAGTGGCGAACTCTGATTGGCCGGCAATGCGGTGGCCGACGTGCGGCCGGCCGGCGGACTCGGTCCACTGGTCCATGGTGCACTGATCACTTAAAGCGAAGGGGTATGCGATCTGGTTCGTCGATCTTGGATCAGGCGGTCCTGGTGGCCTGCAAGCGGGCACGCGGCGGTGGATGGCGGCGCCCGGTGCGGTCTCGCCGGAAGTTCGCCGGAAGTTCGCCGACGCACGCAAAAACGGCTTCCCGGCCACCAAACTCGACGCGGATAGCACCTACAGGAAGCTGGGGAGAAGGCGAACTCGACCACGGGTTCTAGGGGGTGGCTCTGGCTACGGGCGAACGGCACCACGGAAGGGGGCGGCGCAGCCATCCTTGGCATGCGGGTGCTGGTGCGTTGCCTCGGAGCGCAGGAAAACAAGGAAGGGGGCGGGGTTCTTACCACTACACGGAGCTCCTGGTGCAGAGAACGGCGACGAAGAGGAAGCGATGAAGAAGATCGACGACGGCGAACTCCTGGATCGAACGGCGCTCCGGAAGGAAGCAGGAGAGCTCCTGGGCATCACGCGGTCCGATGGCGATCCTGAGACAGGGAGAGCTCGATGAGCTTTGCACGCGAAGGAGAAGAAGGGAGAGAGGGACAGGGGCAAACCACCGACGACGAGGAGCTTGCACGGCCGGCAATGGACCGGCGGGGGAGACTGAACGGCTACGACGCGTGCGCGAAAGGTGGAAAGTGAGGGGCGTGCAGTGCGGAAAGGGAGGGAAAAGGGCGGAGTAGGGGCTCGGCCTCGGCTCTTATAGGCTAGGGAGGGGGAGAGAGCGGCGGCCGGGAGGCGGAAATGGCCATGAAGCCGGCGGTTTCAAGATGACGTTCAAGGGAAGAGAGGAGAAATGGCGAAGGGGATGATGGAAAGCAGTAGGGTTTAATTGCTCCATGATGGCAGCCTGAAGGCGGGGCGGAAGGCGGGGAATCGGCCGGCCGGCGCGGCTGTAAAGGAGCAGAGGAGGGGAGGGGATTGGCTGGAGGTGGGAGGAGTTTAGTGGGGCCGGGTGGCGGTGAAAGAGAGAGGGGGAAGCGGGCTGCCGGGCGGAACCGGGCCGAAAGAGGAGGTGGGCCGGCGGAGGCGATGGGCCGCTGGGGAAAAAGAAAAGGAAAAAGGAAAGCGGGCCGGCGGGAAAAAAAGAGGGAGGAAAGGAGATGAGCCGCAGGCGGGATTGGGTTGAAAAGGAGGGTGAAGGGTTTAGGTTTTGTTTTTTTTCTTTTTTTTAAACCCTTTTTCAAAACCTTTTCAAACTTTAAAACTTTTCAAACTTTTTTTCAAGTTTTCAAATTATTTTAAAGACTTTTAAAACTTCACACCAACAAGCAAAAGCCATGCACTTCAAAATATGATGCACAAGCACTTATTACCTCTAAAATTATTCAAAAGTGATATTTAAATATTTTAGAGCCAAATTTAATTGATAAATTATTATTTCCTTAGAAAACAAAAACTAAAACACCATGTTGCTTACATTATTTTAATGATGGAAATTAGGGTGTTACATGCATCCACCAAATGTATAGTATTGTGGATAAGTCCTGCAAGTACACAATGTACTTACGGTGCTGCCGTTAAGTTATTTTGTAGATTTACTTCTTGTGAGTGATTGTCACATTCATCCCGTCGGAGCTGGCAATGTGGGTGAATGTTGGAGGTCTCTCCAAACTAGTGCAGGTGGTGTCTTATGGGCAAGGACATCATTGTTGCATCTTATATCTTTATATCTCTCCGCTGCGATTTAACTTTCAACTTAGGAAAACATGTCAGGATATTCACCTAGACTTAGGTTACATCTAAGATCACTACTAGAATCGTATATATATCCCAGGCTCGTTTTTTGATTTGTACCGGGTATTTTTTGCCCCCGGTACAAATATAGGCATTTGTACCGGTTGGAGCCACCACCCGGTACAAATGTCCCCTTACAAGGGCGCGGCAGGGCCTCCTCCAACCCACCCGGTACAAATGCCTCACATTTGTAGTGGTGGCTCTGCCCGGTACAAATGTGTTGGTCTCACATTTATACCGGTTAGAGCCACCACCCGGTATATGTGTGCACATTTGTAGGCGTGATGTAGTCCGGTAAAAATGTAGACCTCCATCTCTTAGCTAAAATTTTCACCAACACTTCGAAATTTCAACCCCTCCACCCGTGGTCGTCCTCATCCTCTCATTCATTCTCTTATCCTATCTAACTCTCCCCCCTCTCGATCTCCCTCTCGCGAGGCGCAACTGCGGGCGCCGCCCGGGCGGGAGGCCGTCAGTGGGCAGCGGCGTGAGGCCAGGCCGGGCGGGCGGCTGGCCTTGGCGAAGTGAGGCGCTTCAAGGGGCTGGCGGTTCTTCGATCTCTTTCCCAAATGTTCTTGATATTCTTGTGATTCTTGATGTATTGTTGTGATTATTGATGTGTTCATGTAAATCTTGATGCGGATTTGTGATTGTAAGTGAATATGATTGTGAGTGAATGGATGATTGTGGATATGTGTGATTGTGAATAGATGATTGTGAATCTTTGTGTATGAATATGTGATTGAGAATGACAAGTAGAGAGAAAAAAAAGAAAACAGAGAAAAGAAAAAGAAAAAGGAGGAGGAGCAGACGGGACGGACGGCAGTGGTCTGCATTCATTTGTACCGGGGCAGGACTCCACCCGATACAAATGTTTACATTTGTACCAGGTGGGATACCCGGTACAAATGCTCCATCACATTTGTACCGGATATTTTGTACCGGTTCAATACCCGATACAAATGAGGGTTATGAACCGGTACAAATGCCCATTTTTTCCAGTAGTGGATGGTTATTTGCTTCTCTTATAAATAATAAAACTCTCTTGCTCTAGTGGTTATGAGTTGTAAATATAATTTTTGAAATTTTTTTAATATGATCAAGACTTGTGAACTAAAGTTTAAAATTTGCTCTCACATGTATCCTTGTGATGGTTGCCACGACGTAAATACGATATGCGTGTTGTTCCTGGGTGATGCTCGAGACGCGTACCGAGGACTACCGGGGTTATCTCGATTAAGCCGGGTGGATCATTGGATGATAACTCGGTTTAGTCGAGGTAATTTGGGCAGTTCCTTACAGAATGGTATCACAATATGCATTGGAGGTGCATGCTGTGAGAGAAGATGTTGTTAGTAAACCTCAAAGGCCCACTCACACATGCATGGTATTGGGAAACATTAGTACCACATTCCTACTCTAGAAGGAGCGGTTACGAAGGTAAGATCGAAACCTAGTAGGGAGGGCTGAGTTCTTCTTCTTCCTCTATTTTCACTTCTTATTATTCTTTTTGGTTTTCCTCGTTTCTTCTCGTCGTCTCTCTTAATTTGAATGGAGTTCTTCGCAGTAGGGGGCTAGAGCACCCCGTAGATCCATCCCTGAGGAGTGAGGCGGCCAACTTAAATAGTTGAGTTGTCTCCACCTGGTTGAAGTTATTGAAAGGAGGAAAAATGGGAACATGCGAGCTCGCTTGCATCGTCGTGCGGGGCGTGATGTGGTGATGGCCATGTGACATGCACGTGAATGGTCCAGCGAAATTCTTGTCTGGTGCTTGTGGGTGCACGACTTCCTTTCATCACTCCAAATTTTTTTTGTATGCACGGAAAAATTGCGTTTGCTTATTTTTGGCGAGCAATTATTCTCGTATTAATGGTGATTGACCTCAGCTACAACCGGTACGTCGCGACTGCTCACTGGATGTCTTCTTCCCTCAACGTCGATGTTCGCGACTTCATCTATGGTCTGTTTCCGGTGGTGTAGCTAAGGGGGTTGGCAGGGGCTATAACCCCCAACCAACCCCGACTGCTCACTGGATGTCTTCTTCCCTCAACGTCGATGTTCGCAACTTCATCGATGGTCTGTTTCCGGTGGTGTAGCTAAGGGGGTTGGCAGGGGTCATAACCCCCAACCAACCCCCCCCCCCCCCACATACACACACCTTGGTTTGCAAATTTGCACTAAAAAGTTCATTTTGAGTCAAATTTTCAGATAAATTAAGCTGATTAGCGCCTCAACATGGAAAAAATCAATTCACACGTCGCTACTGCTTCGACTACTTTGCGCTACTTCTAATGCCGACAACCCAACTGTAAGAATGTCTTTGCTCTCTTTCCGATATGTTCGTTCATTCATTCTATGTTCAGCGTTGTTGAATCTGTTCTCTTCGTCATAGCGCTAGTACCTTTATCCTATATTTCACTAATGAGATAGATCTGATCTAGATAGAGCATTTGTCTTTGATGCATGTTGTTGTCATATATTTTTTTTTGTTTAGAAATTTATTCTTTCATCATTTATTTTCAACAGATATAATTTGATGTGATGAATGAATAGTTTGATGTGATCGATTTGCAAAGCGAATATGCGAATCTACTAACCATTTAGGCCTACTAAATGGCAGGCGCCGTCCCTGCCTCCGGTATTTCGTACGCCGAGGGGGCCCTTTTGTACGGTACACCACACGGCGAGTCCACACGAAGCCACCACCCGGCGGCGCCGCACCGACGGGCAGCGGGAACAGTAGTGCGGGACCCTTGGCGCAGCTGCAGGGACAGCGAGCGAGCGACACTCGGCGGGTGCATCGACACTCGGCGGCACTGATGTACGAACCTGACTTGCAAGCCTTTCTCGTCTGGCATCTCCCCTGTGACAACCCGCTCAGAAAAATATCGTACTATCACCTAAATCAATCCACTTTAGTCATTAAGCAATAATAAAGTATCATCCTGTCATTAGTTACCGGGTTAACGCCCGGTAAATCACTTGGAATTCACACAGAGGATCGAACATATGCATTAAAACTCACGCGAAGGCGAGTCCAGAGTGCAAACACAAATTAAATTCAAATCTGCCCCGCAGGGTTTAACTATTACAAACCATTGTTCATGACAAGAAAGTAAAGGTTCAG
The DNA here is from genome assembly GCA_022644695.1 of Cenchrus purpureus. Classification (NCBI taxonomy): domain Eukaryota; kingdom Viridiplantae; phylum Streptophyta; class Magnoliopsida; order Poales; family Poaceae; genus Cenchrus; species Cenchrus purpureus. The sequence continues at coordinate 10,091,180 of CP053457.1, read as the reverse complement.
AGTTTGAAAACAGCGAAAATAAAAGAATCTAGCGCAACGGTAAACATCACAGGAGGCCATCCGTGATGCCGTCACTCGTCACCATCTACCCATTCTAGCTCCCAGCCGGGTGGAATCTCACCAGGCCAAATAACACCTGCAACAACATTTTTAAAGCAAGGCTGAGTATACTAATACTCAAGAAGATTTAACCGTCGGTGATAACTACATCACCAAACTCTAGACATGAGAGGTTTTGGCGGTGGAGTTCTTTTCTTTGAAAAGCAACAAAGAGTATGTCCTTACTTTCAATATTTTAACACAAATTCTAGTTAATTACCATTTCTAGGTGTGCCAACTAATTCAATCAAGAATTGTACAATACAATTAATTCAAGCAGTAATATTCGCAAAGTTCCATCATTAAGGGATATCATGGCCAGTTGATTAAGCAGTCTTGGATAGCGGTGAGAGGCCGACAATCGATTGATTTATAACCTTGCAAGGTAAACCTAAACACACGGTAGGGTGCCCCTTGAGGACAACCACCGAGTGTTCCCAAAAGTCCTCGGCTTGGGATCGAATCTTCTTGTCCGGGTACAAGGCTATCTGGCATGCCCCACAGTGACTTCACACATGTACCCCTCTCCCGTAGCTAGCCGGACGGTGATTACTCGAGATTAGTAATAGTAAGTTCCCGCACCGTCTCATTAAGGTACTAGGCTTACCGGTCCCATTCCCGACAAGTGCTTAGAAATGCGTTCAAAAGCTTAGCCCACAAAAGCCAATCGGACCGGAGCCCAAATCCCATGCTCTTACCACATGAGCAATCCATTTATAAAGATCTTATGATTCCAACATAAGAACCTATTCTCATGATGTGAACATCACTCGACTTGTACCGGTCCTATAGCATAGCATTCGACCTAACATACTAGTAAAAGACATAGGTACCTAGGGATCATGCATCTAGGGTTTCACTTCAACTCCTGAAACGTAAATGCACAATCATAGCAAAGATAATTGTGTAATTTTACAAAGACAGGGTTAATGATCCGGGGCTTGCCTTCGCTGGCAAGGTTGGCCTTGGGCCTTCTGGACTTTGATCCAGGCCTTGGGCTACGTCCACGTACTGTAGCTCACCGTCAGCTCCTCCTTCTCCTTCCCAAGACGAGCGTATAACTACCGTCGGGAAGATCTACACGAGGATGCAATGCAAGATTTAATTGACGGTTTGCCTTTAATTAGCCACAAAACAACATATGACAACCATGAAGAGTATGGTTGGCCATATTCACCTTGACAAACACACATTTGGTAAATTATTTCTATTACAGTAACAACACATGGCGTTGTATTATTTATTCCTTTTAATAGTGACTGTGTACACATTTATGTGAATAAATTAATTTAAACTTCACAAACAGCAAGGGTGGTGATACTTAGCTTCTTAGCAAGATTATCATCACATACATAGGGTCATTTAGTGTGGATGTGGTGATTTTCCAATTTAATTTAATATTAAGCTTAATTGACCTCCATTGTTTTTATTCATAAAATAACTTAATAAAATTCAGTGAGGTGTGTTATGAAGCACTAAGAGCCTAAACAAGCCACTGCACACACATGCACACTTAGGATAGCTAGGAAATTAAATATACCAAAAATAACAAAAGCTAGTTACCACAACAAGAGAAATGCATACAAAAATAAATAAGCATCAAAATGATTCCAACTTTCCCACAAATGGTCTCTGGTCCAAAACTAAGGTAGACATGCAACATATACACCTAGATCTACCATGGATCTTGGGTTATGTATTTACAAAGAAAAACAAGCATATTTCAATAATAAATATTTTTGGCAAATATAAAATTGCGATTAATTAACCAGAGGTGAATTTTGGTATAACAAGGTCACATGCAGAAGTTAAGCACAAAAATCTATTTAGTTTTGTCTACAAAAATCATTTAGACAGATTCTGCATAAATACAAAATAAATCATATAAAAAGATTTACTCAGTAACTTTGTGTAATTTTTGGTACAGAATCTAGTCATGAAATCACACACAACATATCCAAAATTCATATATAGAGCACATGTATATTTTGAGATACAACAGATCTAGATTTAACAGTCTTCTATTTTTCGTGCAAAAACTATCAGGAAAATCTATGGTCATGCTTTACAAAAGTTGTAGTGTTCTTCACAAGGAATCCAAAAAAAATTAAGTTTGCATTTTTATGATTTTTCTATGATTTTCTACAGATTTTCCAAGATTCAGCAAAACTGCTATACTATTGAAGAAATTGTTTTTCAAGAAGGTCCCTGGAAGTTTTGATTTCCTTACAGATAAGTCCTTGCTTTGCAGATCGGCCCCTAGAAAGATTCCTGACCTCGCAATTGGGTCCCGGCACCGCGGCCATGATCAGCCAAATTCCGTGACCGTGGTAGTGACCGGCCGGGCGGGCGGAGAGCGCAGGTCGCCTTGGCCCGATTCGGTGGGTTGGGCAGGGCTGCCGTGGAAGGCTCAGCCTTGACCGTCTGCGGCCCGGCGCCGGGAGCTCGGCTCCGGCGAAGGTCTGTGACGAGAACAGCAGCGGCGAGGAGCTCTAGTCAGTCTAGGAAGCAGGTTAGGAGGTGAGGTAGGCGCCGGGAAGTGGCGGGATAGGGGCTCGGCGGCGGCCTCTAATGGCGGTGAGGTGGCGGAGCAAGGCGAGGCGTCTTGGCGTCTGGCGTCACGAGGAGGCAGGCGTTTTGTGACGCGGCTGGCTCCCTCGCGGCCACGACGCGGCGAGAGGGTCGGCGTCTGGCGGCCGCGCCTTTGACCAGCGGTGCAGTCGTCTGCTACAAGTTGTAAATAGAAAAGTTGTAGAGCAATGACCCCTCTACAACTTTTACAAAGGCCGTCCTATGTTTTGCCCAATGGTTTGAGCATAAACTGCGAGCAAAGTTGCTGGTTTTCCATGGCGCCAATGAACAGTGTTTACTACAGTTGACCAAGTTTTTCACCCTTTTACACTCAAAATTTGAAATGCCACCCAAAAGTAAAATTGTGTCCCTCGAAAAACTGGAAAACTTTTATATTGAGAGATTTTGCAGTGTTTAAGTGAAATTTGGAGAACGCGGCAGAAGTTCTGTAGGAAGTTCAAAGACAGGGGTTTGACCGGGGTTTTGACCAAGGGTTGACTAGGGTTTGACCACAAGGGTGTGTGGACTTGATTAAGAGGGTCATTAGGGATTGTTGACTCGGTTTCGAGGCGATGTGGAGTTGAGTTTGACCAATGTCAACAATGTTTGACTCAGTTGATTCGGTCATTAGCACTAATTATGCTAATTAAAAACCTGGGGCGTCACATCCCCGTCCCCATCTCCTCCGGCCGACCGAGGAAAGCCGCTTTGATTTAATTACTCTAGAATTTCTTCGGGCTGCCTAGAATTAGAATCGGATGCTGCTCGCGCGCCCTACCGCCACGATCAGCTTTGGCACACGGCTGCGTCACCAACACGGCCTCCCCTGCCACGGGCGGATTCTTCCGCCACTAGTAACTTATTGTACTATACGTAAACAAACATCAAAGGCACAAAGCGATCGAGGGAAACCCGTCGGAAAGCAGAGCACGGACGAGTCCTGATGATTCCCAAAGCGGCGCCGGAGCAAAGCCGCCGGCGACCGGACTCAATTTCTCTCTACAGTAATGCACAAGAACTGTACTTCCCAGCAGCGTGACTGCTGCTGCTGCTGCTGCTGCTTATCCTTCGATGCCCCTGCTCTGTTTGTTCTGACCTCCACTTCCTGCATTCCTGCTGCCTGCGAGGCAAAAACAACTCTTGTGGCGTGTTAGCTGCAGGAAAGAGCTATCCATTACACTAGCATAATACAGACAATGCATTGCATCATTCCTTATGGTCCAGTCCATAGGAGGATAAGATCCTATCGCCGTAGGGCTACCCCAGGCCACACTCCCCACACCAAGGGGCGCACCGAACCGAACCCCAGCAACAAACCCCACACACACCATCCATCCCGCGATCGTCGTCGTCGTTCCTCCTCCACAACCCGACACGCACCCACGCACGCAGATATCCATCTTCCAAGCAGCTAGCAACCTCATCAAAGGAAGCAAATTCCAATAAGCTTCTCCTAATCTCTAGATGCATGCTAACACTCGCTACGGCCCCTCCTCCAGCAAGAGAGGCCAAAGCCATCTCTCCCAAACCCGTCTTCTTCCACAATAGACACCCTACCAACCCAACAACCATGGATCGGAGTACTCAAGTGCTACTCAAAACTGAACCAAGCAAATCAGCGCCCCCCGGGGTGACCCAATCCAAGGCGTTTGGTCACCAAACCCCGGCGGCATCTCCCCCCTTATCCTGTCACCCGTAACCACGGCCATCCAAAAACCCACAGCGAATGAGCCAAGTATGCATAGCTGATGCCCATGCCTGCGTGCGGCAGCAATGACGACGACGATGATGATGAATTGATGATGCTGCTCTTAACAAGCGTGCCTGCAGCTAATGAACTTGAACAAGCGTGGCTGCTGCAGGGCCTGCAGTGCACCATCCACATCACGAAAAAAGACTTGAAATAAAAGCTGCTTCGGTCTAGTGCCGACTACTGATGAGCAAATGCAGACGACATGGTGTGGGCACTGGGCAATGGGCAGGCAGTGGCCAGGCCCAGCGTTCAATGGAGGAGCAACATAGCATGAGCAGGGGGTGCAGTGCAGTGCAGTGAAGGGTCATTGCCTGCATCATGATTCAGGATCATCAACACACATGCCTGCCCTGCCACTGCCAGGCCGCCGCCGCCACCACCACCCTCTATTAGGAACTTGCAGCATCAGTCGGACTTTAACACAGCAATTATTACTGAATTTTGTGGTGTGATGCCAAAAACACACATCAGGACGAACGCAGTCGGACAGGTGCCAACCAGCTTCAATCGATTAGACGAACAAGGGAACAAAAGGGTACAGCTATTCGCAAAGCATGGCGATCTATCTTACGGATGAACACATGGCATGTCGCAACTCTAGTTTGCTGCTAGATACGGAGTATAAATGAATGATTCCCTGAGAGTTGCTGTGTAGTAGGCGAGAGAGACAACCATCCCCCGTGTTAGTTGAAAAGCATTTACGCCAGCAAGAGTGCAGTCCTACCAATGGTATCGCAAAGCTAAACGATAAAAAGGATTTCCATGTTTGTCCAAGTATAATGTTAGTGTTCTAGCTCTATGCAAATGCAAGAAACCATCTGTCCAAACCAAACCACAGATGCTGTCTGTATTCACGGAGAGCGTAGCCTTCCTGGTGCAAGCAAAGGTGACGCAATGTCGGAATCCAATCCAGGTTTAAACTCAGGCATCCATCTCCAGGTAACCAGAGCTTGCTTTCAAGCGCTAGTTGTTCATGTACAGCGTTTCCTCAGCCCCCACAGGCCACGGCGTGTAGAACACTAACCACCATGCACAAACATTCTTTTATAGCCATAAATTTGCACACAGCTACTCGTACCAAGGCCATCATAGATACAAAAGGTCATATTCCACTAATCATAAAAATCATTCCGGGCTTCTCTCTTCTCGCTCAGTATTACAGACAGGTGACAAAGCTATATTTGCCTAGCTATTACCCATCACAAATCAGTGTTGATCAACTTCTTGTAGTGCCAGTTAGCTTCTCGTACCTATGGAATGAGCTCCGTTTGATCAGCATACCAGGTAGTAGTCAACAAACATGGATGGTGATCCTGATAACACAAGAGCAAACAGTTAACCAAGTCCAGACATCATACAGAAGGTTCTAAGAATATTAGTTTGTGAAGTCCAGGGGTCTCCAGTTTACAACAGTACACTACTTGAATGAAACAGAAACTTGCTTGAATCAAAAAGAAACTTGCTAAAGTTTGGACCCTGAGCTTGGACTATAGTTTGAACTCTGGACACTAACGACAACAGTAGCACAGCTGACCTAACAACATAGGAAACATAGCATAGTGGAAGTGAATCAAGCGAGCCTATGAACAACAAGGAAAAACTCCACAGGCACCAAGAGTACCATAATCGCTATTGGCAGAACATGAAAGGAAAAAAAAGAGTGAAAGACGAAAACAGGGGGAAAAACAAGCAATTGCGAAAAAAAGCAAAGGTTTTTGTATAGCATCCAGACAGTTCATGAGATCCCGTGACAATGGCAAACATAGTTCGGACATGGAATCACTACTTCATCTGTTTCATAAAAGATGAAATACAAAAATGTAGATCATTTTGCAGAGCTGCAAGACTCAGCATCAATTAACAGCTACAACTCTATACATGTGGAAACATCATGCATGTGGACCATACAACATGGCCTCCACAAGCCATCATGGTGTGAGGGCTAATGATTGGCAAACCACAAAAGTATAATACACATGGATTTCAGAATTTGAATTATGTAGCAAGCAAAAATAACAGTGACCACATATTGAATATTTAGCAAAGCTGAAATAACAGTAACCAGATCATGCTTAATTCCCTCCTACCACTATTAATTTTCGATAAAACATTCATTCAACTACGATGTGAGGGTCATCTTTCACAATGTACACCAGAACTTAATACATTCATTTATATGAGCATGCCAACAAAGCAGAACTATCAAAAAAAAAAGTTAACAGTATGATAGAAGACCATGCCCTACTTGTGCATTTGATCCATGGATATGGAATTGATTCGTTTCTGCTTTCCACGTATTCAGGGAGGTCAGGTCTCTAAATAGTGATTGAACAGAGGACACATCCTTTGACCCTTGAAGACTCATTTGATGCATTATATACTATACGATCATCACTATGAAGCATTCTACACATAAATTGGTGAAGATTAACACTAATATGACATGTTTTGGGCACGAAACAATAAGGTTCAAAGAGAATATCTACATCCTACTTTGCATTGCAAGATATGTTGCTGATAGTCCACAACTTCCTGTCAAGGAACTTTCATGCTTTAAAATAAAGAATTGCATCACCCAGCTCAGCAGTTCTACACTATGGCCAATCATATATGGGAAATGTCAATCAAAAGCATCTTAAGATTTTGTGCGTTCGCACAAATTGCTACAGAATTCATTAACTAAAAATTAGTACATCTCGTACTGGGATCAAACATGTGAAAGACAAACCATAGGTATTGACCTTGACCATGACTAAAATCTTACCTTACCAGGTAAAGCTCTATGTTCATCTGTCCTCAATAGCACTAGGTGCCACAGTGATTCAGCCATAACTACTGCCAGTTCATATGAATTGCTACAAGAAATGCTCACTTCCGGATAGGCACCTCCATGCCTCCATCCACCCAATGCTTGATAGCTAGTAATGGCCGCTTAGCACACCTAATTGAACTAGGCACCAACCTGTGTACGGTTTAGTAATTGGTGCTTTTTAAAACAATGCATGTGGCATGCCATATAGACAAAATATGGTAGGTTAGGTCCAACTATACCAAGGCAGAACAAAAACATAAGTCAATCCAAACCTCTGGCACTGGAATGATCTTTAGTGTTTACTACATCATGCATGGGTTACAGAATCCAAAACGTGAAAAATAAATTTAATATGATTATAGATTTTCCAAATTCATAGGGGCCTTTAGAACTATTGACTGGCCAGGATTTCTCCGTTGCTTAACTTGGATATTAGTCAAACATATTGGGTCACATTGCCTTTGACATTTGACACAAACATGTCACTACCATTGAAATTCCAACAAAACCAATTCCTCTGTCAAAACCAATTCCTCTCTAAGTGAACAAGTAGCCCGCACAAACAAGGACAAAAAGAAAAACAAATGATAGCCCCTTGAAACCCAAATCAACACGACATTTCACATGACTGAAAACCTATGCCATGGCAAATATCCCAACGCAATGCTAATGGATTTTGTGCACATTCACAAGAATAAAAAAAAGAGTGAGCGGCAAATGGGGTTCGCAAACAAAGCTGATACATAAGTGAATCAGGCATCACCATAATCAATTCATATGAATTTCTAAAAGCTGTCTGTCGAATCACCCTGTTGCCAGCCTAACATTGCATTAATCTTTTGCTTTAATTGACTATATGCATTGCCAACAAGATCCTACGGAGTCAAAAGAACCATTCAATATGTCTAAATTCGCCATGTGTCCTGTTGCTTAACATAGGATACACTCAGGGTTATAGTCAAACATCTGTTGGATTTCTTAATATATTATTTTTCTCTGTTTATAGCACCACAATCTCCCTGCAGTTGACATTTGACCCCAACACCTCTGCCATTGATAATCCCACACTACCATTTCCAATCTGCTTTCACACCAATGAAGAAGCAGTGCACATTAACAAAGGGACAAATATAAAAGCAAATCGATGCTTTGTATCTTGCACGCCACATTAGAATCACACTATCCCAACATAATGCTAGTCGTTTGATCCACACAAAACCTTCACCGCCTCCATTCCGAAAGTACGATTAAGGTGTTAAAATTAGAGTAAATGACAGAATAGTAAAGTCACCAGGACTACTGCTGACCTTTTTTTCACAACATGACATCGCACCGTCTGGGCGGCCCATTGAAGGCTGCCTCGGTGGAATTCTTCCCACGGAAGACCACCTGCACGCCGTCGCACATGACCCTCATGACCCTCCGTCGCGTGCGCCAGCCCCCTCTGTCGAAGACCGCGACGGCCATGAGCCTGACCTGGACCTCGACGGTGCCCCCTCCTCCCCCGCCCCCGCTCTTGAGCGGCGCGGCGTCGTCGGGCCCCACGTAGGCGTCGTCGACGACGAGACGGAAGGCGAGCGTGGTGGTGTTGCCTGGCCCCTGGCTGAAGGGGGCCAGTGAGGCGACGGCGATCGGGGAGGAGGGGGCGAAGGAGACGGAGGCTAGGGGCGAGAAGTAGGTGACGGAGAGCTTGGAGTTGGGGTTGGCGGCGAGGAGCGCGGCGTCGAAGGAGGCGGAGAGGGAGGAGTTGGTGGGGAGTAGGCGACGCGGGAGAGGGCGAGGGACGCGAGGGAGAAGGCGGGTGCCCGCGGGCGGAGGAGCAGCCAGACGATGAAGGTGGCGGCGCCGAGGAGGAGGAAGGCGCCGACGACGGCCGCGAGGAGGCGCAGGCAGGTGGGCGGCGGCGGGTGGGGCGCGTACTGGTGGTGGTGGGGCGGGGAGGGGTAGGGGTAGTGGTGGTGGGGCGGCGGCGGCGGGGGTTGGTGGTGAGGAGGAGCGGGTAGGGGTACGCGACGCCGAAGGCCGCGGTGCCGTTGGTGGCGGCGGAGGGAGGCGGCGCGGCGGCGAAGTAGGGGGTGGCGGGGTGGTTCCCGTTGGGGAAGGGTTGGCGGGGTAGCCATGGCTGGGCCCGGAGGGGCGGGGCTTGGAGCCTGGGTGGTCCGGCAGGTGCGCGGAGGACGACGAGGAGGGCTGCATGCCGGATCGCTGCTGGATCCGGCGGCGGAGGAGGAGTGGCGCTGCCTGCGGCCGCGCTGGTCGGTGAGAGCTGGTGGTGTGTACCTGGTTTGCTTTTGATTTGGCGAGAGGGGGTGGTGGCTGGCCTGGGGAGGTGATGGTGATGGTGATTTGGGATCTAACCAGAGTCCGTGAGACGTTGAAACGGCGGCGGCGGAGGAGAGAGCAGATGCGCCGCGTGGATGAATCCCGTTCCGTTCTGTTCCATCTCCACCGAATTTTGCTTGTGGATTATCCCCTCTCCGGTTCATTTGGGTCTCGCAGGAATTGGCGAATTACGAAAGAGTACGACATCTTAGATGGCAAGTTTTTTATCTAAGGTTTATCATACCCTCCAAATTAACTGTCAGTTTGTTGCTAAAAAAAATTTAACTGTCAGTTTCACATTGGACGACAGCCATAAGACAACAAAAATTCATATTAATTTGACTCGTGAGAACCACAGAAATGTTTATATTTGTGGATAGAGAGGGGGTAGAAGTAAGGATGAATCGGTGGCATTTTTTAATGTCATCGGTAAAAACGTAAAATAAGAAAGGCATGTGTGGTTGCACAAATTTACCCTTCAATTCACTATTCACTTTTTACATCTCCATCCTAACATGTCACATCTTCTCTCGTAACACACGTCTCAACACGCACTTTTTTCACAACTTTCCACCCTAGTCGTTCGCGCAAATTTGCGCAACTGATCACGCCCTTAGACTTCCCTTCTTTTATACACATTGACAACAACATGGCGGATTCCGATAATACCATTGTTAAGTTTACGAGGACGTGGTGGCTATTGTTTCTCGAACATGTAAGGCGACAAGGGTGGAGAAAAGCGTCCGAGTTAGCTGATCGGCCAGAGACGCAGACAAAGGAAGAAACTGACGGGGAGAAGTTTCAGATGTACTCATATCAGTAAAAACTTCACTGTCATGCATTTATTAGAACATGGTTCATGAAATGGGTGACCAACACAATCTTAACATCCACGCGATACATCGTGAAAAGCGATGTCCAAACCGCCTTGTCAAGTTTGCACACGACGCCGAGGTTGCGCCTTCTGGACAAGAATTGTGAGACGCCAATCCTACGACGGCGTCAGGGTGTGTCTAGTGAAAAAGAGAACACGTCGCGTCATAGTTGGCACTAACTGCAAAACCGTATTAAGCTCAGCAAAGTCCCGACCTGATATACGACTGTATACGTCACTTTGCTATCTGCGGCGAAAAGTAGCACCAAACAACGAACGTGTGTTTCCTACCTTATTCTCCTTCGAGTAGGAACGCAGTTCGCAAAAAAGAGAGAGAGGAAAAGGTAAGCACTACCTCCCCTTTTTCCTCCCCATAACTTTCACGGAAACATTAAGTATATGCCATTGCTTCAATTCCAATTATCATCTATTTTGGGCAACAGCTTCATTGCAAAAGAGTTTTATACTCAAGGGGCATACCAAATTTAGGTCTGTGCCAGCTTCAGTTCCAACTGTCATCTGTGTTAGACAACAGTTTCAATGTTTCATAGCAACAGAGAATTCTATATACTCCTACCCATCAAACATACACATCCTAAATAAAAGTTTTGTGACATCGCTCCAATTCAAATTATCATATATATATTAGATAACATAGTTTTATACTCATGAAACAAACTCTACAGCACCAACAAAAGATTAGTATTCTAGCTGCTGATTGTGAACCCACAACATAGGTTTCTTTTTCCATTTTAGGTCAACAACACGATACAGTTGAGACCTCCATGAGGAAATGTCACCAACACTTCTTTTTTTTACCTTTGTTTGCTAACATGTTAGCTTGCCGTGTCAGCCACCCAAATGGTGATAAAGAAAATTAGGCTTGCTTTTCTGAAAAAAGAAAATTAGGTAGTGCTCTGGTAGTGCTCTGCAGAGCAAACGATCATGTCACCATCTTATATATGTGGTAAGAGAAGAACTTGGTGGTTGCTTCGGAAGAGATCCCGGCAGGAGCTGTGCTGTAGAACTTACTCGTGTCTGGCTGTACTCGTGTTGTTGTCTCTATCCGTGTTCAGCGCTTTTGCTCCACCCATTGCTGTCCTTCGAAGAACTGGCCTAAAAGTTGGTCCACCGCTTCTGGGCTGTACCGAACGTACTTCTGGGGGTTTTTATTGTTCTCCACCAGATTACTGCAAACCATAACGTTGATACGGTCATATTTTACAAGCACTTACAAGATGTCACAAACTACTTGTATAGGAAACTTTGTGTTAGTAGGGGGATCAATGAAATGATTTGATGATGTACCCAAAGCGTTTGATAAAAGATCTATAGGCGGGCAACAGGACTTCCGCTACAGCAAGCCTCAAGGATTCTCGCAGTTCTTGGTCAGGTACAATCCACTGAGATTGCTTTGCGTGAAGCTCCTCAAACTGCATATTGAAAGATTTAAACCTGCCAAGGAAAAAAAGGTACAGAGTGTTTGAGGATAATGATTTTTACTGTTGTGCAGAACAACTGAAACCAAGATGACGCCTCTAAGTAATCACCGTTCTTTGATCGTAGCTCTTGAAACTCCACTGCTGCTAAGATCACCAGTGCTGCCTGCACCTTGAACTGAGAGTGTCTGAAGAATCTAGATAACAAAAGGAGTAGCTACTATCAAATGTAGTTCTACATTTATATAAGCAAAGAAAACATAACAAACATATTAACAACGAATCCACAATTCCACAGAACTACACAAGTGCATAAAAACATTAAGTTCTCTGCTGCTCAGCATTGCCACACATTGTACTGTACTAGATTGACTTAAAATAGCATGTGTGTGCATTAAGTCTCTTAACAGAAGACGTACAAGAGAGATTTCCAGTCATCACAATTTTCTTAATTGAATGGTTAGACAATACTTGAGAGATCTATGTTATAACCTCAGCCTCAGCATTATAAAAATTTTAACTGGCATAAACATATCATGTATGAGGAGCGCTGCTATGCCCTCCTATATGATTTACGATATATTCAACAGGTATGCTCCGTATTGTATTCACAGAAATGGAGTTCTAGCACTTTATATCAATAAAACAGCAAGCTGATCATGGCAGATTCATTTCCTGAGAAGGACCAAAAAGGATTCGTACATCTAACATCATGCGGCCAAACAGAAAAACAATATGATATAAACAATCATTTAAGATTTTGCTGATCCACTAACCTTTGCCCAAGCAACACGTTTATACTGATTGGCATTTTGCTGCACAATCCTGCGATGTCTCTGAATCCAGTCATCACCAAGTATATCTTTTGCTTCTGATCTGAGGAACACAATGAATCATTAAATAAACAAGTTATCACAATAATATGCGATACGGATCTTGCAAATACAAACATACCTGCGAACAGATCTAACCATATAGTGGATGTTGTTCATAAGAAATAAGTAAGTCAGTGCAGGATCCTTATACTGTTTAGATTTTCCATCCAGGTTATTCTGTAGGGCCTGCATTATCCTTGTGGTAACAGCAGCAAGCTGAGATTCTGCCTCAGTACTGTTATCAAATTCCTGAAATAGTAGCTTCAATGTCGACTGATAACTGTTCAAATCAAAGTAACATTTGTTATGCGTGCTATTTCAGAAACAATACAAAAAAAAAGGCATTGTTTGATGAGCAAGTGAACAAAGCAATATAGAACAACAAATTCATAACCAGAGTCATTCTAGAATCTAGAAAATACCCAAGTTCAATGAGAAGAGCAGGGTCATGTGATGCTAAAAATAATTTTGCATAGGAATTACAGACTACAAGCAAAATAACTTTCCTGATTCAAATGTCTGCAAAATTTTTATTTATTGCTGTGGCACTACCAAAGGAACCTGCCTGTTATAGTTGTTTGAGATCATTTCTACATACAATGGTCTTTATTTATACATTCTCCTAAATAGAGATGAAAGTCAGAATAATTCTCAGAAGGTTAAGCATAAAGCCCCACAACCACAGTTGACATCATGTCTCTAACATTATGTTAGATAAATTAATGTGATCAATAGTTCGACACATCCATGAATTTAATAGACCATATGAAAAGGGGAATACTTACTCGAATAGGAATTTAACATAATTAATCACATAGCTAGTCAAAGGGTGTACTGTTCCATCCTGAACAATAGTTTTTGAAGCATCTTTTTCAACTGCCTCCTCAAAATCTGCAAAGGTTTCCTGAGCAGTCTGTGCCAAGCGCTTTGTTAAGCTTGATGCAGCTTCCCGCATCTCAGTGCAAGGTTTACCTTCAAATATTTCTTCAATCTGGTAAAAACAAAGGTACAAACAAAGTATTGACACTTTGTAATTATCATTGAAATCAAATAGTTTAAAATCACAACAACCAAATAACTGCACAGCTAATTCTTCAAACAGAAAAGTATGTAAAACATGGTCTCTATAAATTACTTCCAGCATACCTCTGGTTGAAGTTCACGCATTACTTCATACATGTCAAGCAATACAAACAACTTTTCTGGGGACCTTTTGCTTTTAGCAACAGCATCTCCAAAGCTGAAAAGAGTTATAACACTATTTGCTGTCAGTTCAGCAAAACAATGGCCCTTGTTAAAGTTGACACCATCAAAAATCTGATCACAGATTTTTCTTTCCCCTGCTAGTAGTAATTTGACCTGTTTGAAAAGCGTAGCATTGTTAGCTTGATGCTGAAATGAACATAAATGAGTACATTCTAAGGAGGGTCCTCACAGCTATTCGCATGAAGTGTATCCAGTTTCCAATTTTAGCCTCCAGAGCCTCCCATTGCATTTTTTGTACATCATCTTTACTAAGCCTTTCCACGCCAAGTTTCCGAAGGCTCACTTCCAGTGCTGAAGCACGGGAATCTCTGAAGGAAGAAGGGGGAATAGATTGAATTGTAAACATCAAGTGTTATATCGATATATTTAGACAGAAAGTGAGATGGGGAAGGAGGAAGCTCAGAATAGATGTAAAAACATAATTATAGAACATCAAAAGTACCTGTAGATTTTGTAGCAAGACTGCTGGTTTCCAGCCTGAACCAACTGCTGAGCTATGTCATTCATGAGAGGCAATATTCTGGGAGGAACCAGAGTTGGGGTCCGGTATATGGCAGTCTCCAAGCCTTTGGATGGATTATCAGAGCGGCCCCCTCCATCAGTCTCGTGGTCACCTTTTGTTGGCCGCAGAGACTTGGGGAGACAATCAAACAGGCGGTCTGGCTCAATAGGTTTGCTGGAAAAAAATGATGTTCAACATAACTGTTTAGAGATAACAAGAACTTCAGGCATCAGCAATTCAGTATAACTAGATGCAAACAGACATAAGCTAACTGTTCTTTAACCGATATGCAAGGAAACAGTTGATAAATTGGCTGATGGTTCTGGGGTGGGCCTCTGCACCAGTAGAAGCACGCAGCCATAAGTTGACAGTCTTACCTGTATGTACCCATCAGTTGTTTAAACTCCTCTTCAATCTTCAGAGTAGACTTCGCCAACAGATTGTTGACATGATTCAGAACCACTTCGCTGCTCTTGAAGTTCTTATTTGATGAAAAGAAGCGGACGATGCCTTTCAGCACATCCACTGCCTCCAGGTAGCCCTCCAAATCCTCGTGGGGACCCCTCAATATCGTTGCCTCAGCCTAAAGACAAAAGCAAATAAAATCACGTATATCAAGTGAAGGTGCCAACATTGTGGAATTTAAACTTGAAGCTGGACCAACAAAAAGCCAACCGCAGTAACTTGCAGGATTTAACATTTCCAGATGACTTTTTGTTCAAAATAGCATCGCATTCAGAAGAAAACTATAATCATGGTAACCCACTCTAATAATCTCATAATTAGTAAACATACCGCTGATCAAATCTCCTAACCAACAGAGGTTTAAACGGAAGTAAATATCCTTCCAACTGAAAAGGCTAATCTTGTGTCAATAATTTCTGCATTGAACCCAATTAACTATGTACACAACTTACTCATGATAACCCAGACTAATTAACTCCACACCCGAATCCACAGCAAAGTTTGATAATTTAACAAGACAAGTGAACCTGCCCTTTTGCACATTCAATCGCCCTCAGATCCAACAATGCCACACAGAAGGGAACATATGAAATTCACATCGATTTCGCCTAAAGGGGCTATAGCATTCTGACAGAGGGAGAATCAGACAACGCACCCGGCGGGCAAGGTCGAACTGCGAGAGGATGCCGTCGGCTGCCTTGATCGTCCTGTCGATGTTCTCGTGCGCCGTCCGGATCGCGTGCGTCCTCACCTGCAGCCAGCACCAACCAACCAAACAGAAGGCTCAGAGATTTCACGGAACGAAGCGAAGCTGCGGGGCGGACGGAATGGTGGAATGGGCGTGCCTGTGTGGGGCGCATGGCGGCCTCGAGCGCGGAGAGGCGGTGGTCGAAGGAGCCGAGGATGGCGACCATCCCGTCCGTGTTCCCCTGGCTCCGCCGCAGCGAGTCCCGCAGCATGGCCGCCCGCCGCGACAGCGCGTCCATCGTCTGCGGCAGCGCCGCCACCGCCATCCTCGCACCCCCGCAGGCGTAGGTCGGATCAAGCGCGAGCGAGCGAGTGAGAGCGCTCCTCTAAGGGAAGCCGGGGAGATCTCGGGGCGCGAGGAGGAGAATGCGCGGAGGGGGAGGGTAGGGGGATGGGTGGGGAGACGCGCCTTCGGGGGTGCGATTTCGAGCTAAGCGCGGCAGTCGGGGGTAGGAGACGGTGATTTTAGGTGGTGGTGGTGGCGGTGGTCGGCGGCGACGCGTCGGTGTGGCGTGTCGCCGTGGAGGAAGGAGCGAGGGGAGGGGAGGGAGCCGAAGGGGAATTGTTCGAACGCGTCCGAGAGATTCGTGCGTTCGCCTTGACCGTTGAACACGCGGACGGCTCGGATCGCAGCGGCAGGTGGACGACCCGGCGTGGCCCCGACGTGCGTGGAGCCGTGGATGCAAAGGAAGAGGAGCCGGTCGCCTCGATGGACTCGGTGCACGGGGAGAAGGTGGGGCCACCTCAACCTGGTCGCTGGTTTGCTCGGGTGGGACCGGGTGATCGAGCGGTGTGGGCCGGGTCCACCGGGCCCGCCTTATCCTGGAACGGAGGGAGGAGGGCCAGGGGATGAGAGTCGCTCTCGAGCGTGCGATGATCGTGTGCCTTTTTTGAGCTTTGGTGCTACTAGTACGGATTGAAAAAGGCAATGAGAATTGAGAAACATGGACTTCACTGCTGTGTTAGATTTGTTTTATAGCTTCTTCGTAAAAGGTTAAAATAAATAAATTTCCGGATAATAAAAGGGTTCAATTGATCTGAAATTTTCCTACTCCTATGTCAATTAGGCATTTGAAGGCATAAAGGTGCAATGAGCATCTCATCAGTTAGTTGCGTTTGCGTTGTAGCTAAAATGGTGATCGATCGTGTGATGGCTAGTCACGAATAGTATCGCCATCGATCTAGAGCTTAAAAATGTGGCTTTGGTTAGCTGGCAAGTTTCGCTTGGTAGTATACGTGTGGGAGTATGTTAACTTCGTTCTCTCTCTCTTTCCAACAGCAGGAGGCACTTTTTCGGAAGGTTCCGTACCAAGCAACACGGCGAAGATCACAGCGTCACGGTCGCATCTGCACGGAGCGAAAACACGTGCCAACAAGGATCCATTCAAAATTCCAAAGATAAAAGAGCGAGCAAAATCAAAGTACTTTAGCGTACGCCCCTTGATATTTACCTATTCGGAGCCATAAGAAACGGTCTTGGATCAAACCCGAGTTGAACGGTGTTTGTTGCTGACCTGCTGCTTACAAGATGGCAAACAAACAATTTAAAACGGCTTCTGCTAATTTGTATGTCCAATTTATTGTAAGAGAAAAATATTATGCCAAGAAGTAGAAATACTGGAAAAAACCGAACAAACTCAGGTCTCATTCGTTTCCATCGGATTGATTCCGACCGGAATTGATAAATGTAATAGGAAAATCATGATAGATACTATAAGATATCCGGATTTATTTTCGAAAATTAATTCTTGATGATAGACACACCATGAGACTGGAATCAATCCACTAGTCCAAGAGGTGTGGAATCAATCACGCCTTCTTGGTCTCTTGTTCTACCTATCATGATGAGTAAGTTAAATCTCGATCCGGAATGAATCCGAGTCTCTATCATAAATTTCTTGATTTATTCCGGCCGGATTGAATCCTATGGAAGCGAACAAGCCCTCAAAAGACGTAAATGAGTCACGTCAAGAACAAAAAGCATGTGTTGTCTAGTGAGAGAGTCATCCGACAGCGCCGACCATCGGTCCCGTTCCGCTCCTCCGCGTGTTGCATTGGTCGTCATCGGATTTGGCCCCACTTCTTATGATAGGTCAGGACAAACTCTACATCACGGTGGTCTCGCCTCCAAACTCGACACCTCCACCTCTACCTTCAACAATGGCTACTACAATGGTAGTCGAGAACCCGAGGTAGACCTCGACTATGCTGGGGCAACTCGTCTCGTTGACTAGGGGAGGCCAGGAGCGTCGTCACCACGTCGCCTCCACACGGTTGGGCGCATGGACGGCGGATTGTAGTGGACACAGGGGCACTCGCCTCCATCAAGGGGCCTGCGTGCTTGTGGATCGTGTGCTTGTCGGTCACGGTCTCGACGACGACATCAAGGTGCCCTTCCCAATCGACGTTCTCGGTGCGGGTAAGGTGGTGGTTTTGCCTGCGGCTACCCCTCCCTTCCACCATCCTTTGCGTGGACCTGCTACTGGAAAAACGCTCATTTGTACCGGTTCATAACCCTCATCTATACCGGTTATTGAACCGGTACATGTTCTCCGGTACAAATGAGGGGGGCGTATTTGTACCGGGTGGTGTTACCCACAGATACAGATGTTTTTGGCCACCTGAGCCCTCTTTCCCTTCCTTTTTGTTAAATTTCTTTTCTTTTCTTTTCTTTTCTCATCTCATCTCATCATCAATCAAGAATCACACACAAGAAACACAAGTTCACAATCCATGAACACAACTCTCAATCACACAATTTCATAATCACAATCTCACACAAACGTCACAAGACCCACAACTCGATTCACAGCAAGATTTGTAAGAAACACAAGACCTAGCTAGTGCTTGATTCACCTCTTCTCAATTTACCACAGCTCGATTCACCTCTTGCTCACCTCTGCAGCGTCGGGGAGGGCTGCGCTGCTCTGCTCCCGGCCACGGCGGCCAGCAGCCCGCACCGGCTCCCCGCTCGTCGACGCCTCCTCCTGCCGCCACCGCTCGGGCGCCTGGCCCCCGCGACGCGCCGGGGAGGCCATGCACCCCCACACCGGGAGGCCATGAGCCCCACGCCGAAGGGCCTGTAACATCCCAGATGTTTAACAATCCTAATGTCATGTGTTAGCACTACCAAATAATGTTTAGTACAAATTGACACACAATTGACAAAGTCAAACCCTAGTTCTGGGTCAAACTCCTCAGAGCTCTATACCCTTTAATGGTTTTATAGCGCGTTCTCAAAATTTCATAATAAAACTTCAAAATCTGCGAATACAAAAGTTTTTCGTTGTTTCCGGGAACACAACTTTCATTATTGGCGGACATTCAAATTTTGATTGTAAATTGGCCAAATTTTGAGTTGAAGGTCCTGTGAACAGTATATCGGGGCCGAGAAAATCAGCGATTTTGCCACGTTTTTCCCGTTAAACCAAGCATCAAAACATAGGTCACCCTTTGCAAAAGTTGTAGTCCTACAGTTGCTCTACAACTTTCTTTTTTGGATAGTTTCAAGTTTTATTCAAGAAACCAAGTTTCACATTTTTGAAATCGGCTAAAAGGAATGCAAACCAGCCAGAGCGCCGGCGTCGCCACCACGTCGCGCCAAGACGCACACGCGTGCGCCACGCTCCGTCCGTACTGCTCATACGGACACCTCGGTGGCTCCGAGGTGGACCACGCGGGCTTGGTAGACTCCGAAGGCCCGTAGGCCGTGCGCCACGCCCAGGGAAAACCGGCCGACCCGTCGCGCGTCGCGCGTCGCGTCCCACCGATGAGACACGCCCCGCCCGTGCCCTGGTGACGTCGCTGCCGGGCAGCTGGACACGACAGAGGGTCCCACGCTGTTGACGGTGAATTTTCGTCAACCTAGCTATGAGTTTACCTTCGGTGTTGGCATTGATTTAATATCCAAACTAACGATCCTAACCCTCATCATATATCAAGTTCGCACTCGCATGTGGTTTTTGGAGTTTATTATTTACGTAGGGTTTTAACGCTGAAAGGGAGACTTTTCGGGAAAGTTCATCAAGCACTTTGTGAGAAGATCATGAAGCCCGGCACAAGTCAAGGCGCAGTGAACATGACTCCAAGTGGCCCAAGGACCAAACCGTGAAGGCACAAAAAACTCCAGGGACGGAAAATCTTTGAAGCTTGCGACAAGGAGTCTGTCAAACCGCGGAGCCACGCCAAGGGCCCACATGCGAAGGTGGAAAGTTCTAGAAGACACGAGAAGCAACCGGAGGAAGTGGGGCCAAACTAGGCGAAATGGGCCCCGTCGGCCGGGTCGGCCAGTCCCGGCCCAGTTTCCGCCGGTTCCAGGCCGGCGCCCACTATTTATAGTCCCCCTGCCAAGAGCCACGCATCAATTCATTCGTCATCCACCGCCGAGGAGCAGAGAAGCTAGAGGGACATCATCTCGAAGAGGAGGGTCGTGCTAGTTGTCTAGGGTTTCCCTAGTCGACGTGGGAACCTTGCATGGAAGACCACGTTGGAGCTCCGGAGCAAGGATCAAGATCGAGGTAGGATCCCAGTGGTGATCTTGTTCATGTAATCATTCATGGTGAAGTCTTTAAGTGAATCTGATTTCTAGGGATCAAGTGCCTTCTCGATGATTTTGCTCTCCCTTGGTTTTGCTTCTTCCTCAATCTATACTTCAGATAGATTGCATAGGGTGCTCTTGTAGCCGCGGTGGCTAGAGGTGCATACCGGACCGACCAAGTGTTTTCAACTTGTTCTTCTCGAACTCACCCTAGGCTAACCCGCATGAATAGGAGTGCGTTGTGACAGGACGGTAGCTCCAAAAGGCGGGCGTCTTCGGAATCAGATCGGAGGCCACGGTTTAAAGATCCTTTTTATGAGATTCACTTTTCTATCTTCATCTATCTTGTTTGGAGCTACAACATAAGCCTGATCTAGACTCTCTAGATCGGTTATCTCTTTGCTTTCTCTTGCTACCTCTTGAGTTTAGTTGATTAGATTAGATGTGTTTCCTTGATGATCTCTTAGATTAGATGCAATTTGCTTCTTCAAAAGAAAGAGTTTCCTTGCCTTACTAGATTGAATCCTTGCGTTGCACATTGTTCCACGGATTCGATACCTTGGGTTCTCACACTTAAGGGAAGAAGGGTCTCTTGACTACGACGGGGGATTTGTCCGCTTGCAAATCCAAACGAACTTTGATACGACAATCAACCGTCAACAAGCCCCTTTTTCTGGCGCTGTTGTCGGGGAACAAGCAATCAAGATCCGATCTAGTATCGCCTTTTCAGTTTTTCTTTTGATTTTTCTTTTGCATCTCTTAATTTTGATCATCCTAAAAAAATCAATCTAATCTAGTTTTGACTAACCCTAATTTTTCTTTTTTAGATTTTTGTTTATTGCTAACCCTAACCAGAGATGGATGGCTACCTCTCCAAAAACCCAAAACTTTTGTGGATGATCCAGGAAAACTTTACAGGTAAAGGAGACATGCAACACAAGCTAAAGGATTGGAAAACCCTAGATCCAAAAGCTGAGGCCGAAGGATCGCCAGAATCTCCAAAGGAAACTCCACCTCCAAGTCTGAAGAGAGATCAACATCAACCACCACCGATGGGAGAACAACCGCAACCGAACCACAAGATCGGGGAGCTATACACCCTGGACATCGTTGATCTACCCATCATAAACCTTCAAGATGCCAGAAGGCCGTTCAAGATCAAGGTCTCAACTATCCGCATGGTGCAACACTCGCCTTTCACCGGTAAAGAGGATCCGAACCTTCACCTCCAAGCATTTGTTCAATTATGTCAAACTTTCGATGAGGATGGGGTGACTCAAGATCAAGTGAGGGCAAGGCTTTTTCCATTCTCACTACTTGGAAAAGCTTTGCGTTGGTTCTACACTCTACCGGCGGAGTCGAAACAAGATTGGGAAGTGTTGATGAGGAACTTCATGAAGGAATTTTATTCACCGGCCAAGACTCAAAGTTTGCGCAACAAGATTGATTCATTTGCTCAGTTCCCAACGGAGACGATTGCGGAAGCTTTGGAGCGTTTCAATAAATACATGGGACGAGGGCCCGGATTAGGGCCCCCGTTGATGGTGAGATAATCACTCTTGAGGTGGAGTCTTCTAACACCATTGACAATGTAAAGGCCAAGATTCAAGATAAGGAGGACTGAAGACCCCTGTCAAGACCATCACTGGCAAGATGTCTTGTTTCTGACCAGTTGGGAGCTTCCTCGACAAGTCTCCCACTAGGAGAAAGCTTCTCCGACAAGTCTCCGCCTCGCACGAGGAGTCTCCGCCTCGCACGACAAGTTTCTGCCTCGCCTCCGACAACCTGCTCGTTTGCACGAGCAGTTTCCGCCTCCGACCAAGACGCGGTCCACGCAACGTGGTGATGCCCTGACGCACAGACTCCCCCGCTACGACGCATGGGACGCCGGTTCCCTATGACATGCAAACACGCCCGGATGGTGGCACGCGGCGGCGGCTCGACGGAGCCTTAATGCGCGTTCGGCCGACGGCCCCTCGACACGCCGTCCCATCCGACCCTGCAGCATGCCAACTCCGACAGCAGCACTCGAGTGCCCCCTACGGTTAGCGTTGGCCTACGATTAGGCCCTAACATGGTGAGCTCATCCCGTACTCAAGCGGGATGAGTCAGCCCCAAAGAGCTTGGAGGAGGCGCCAGGTGCCCAAAGTAAGCAGCCCCGCCCCGACACGCGGCGGCCTCAACGACAATGCAGTTCAGGCCCCTTCAATGCACCCTGACGGACAACGACGTGCGAGATGATGTCCCAGCGGCTGGCGCTGTAGCTTTACTTAGTTTCCCTTTTTTGCCCCTCTCCCTTGCGTCTATAAAAGGAAGAGGAGGGCAACCGTCACAAGGGCCGATTTAATGAACTCTCACACCCCAGGGACTTGGGCTCGACACCCTCTCCCGACAAGTTTGTAACCCCTACTACAAACAACCCTAGCATGAGAACACGACAGCTCAATACTGGACATAGGGTATTACTCTCGAGAGGCAACCAGTCTAAATCCTGTCTCTTGTGCTAACCATCCGGGTCCGACACACGATCGATACAAATTTACTGCTCGGCGGTTGAGAGCCCCGACAGTTGGCGCACCAGGTAGGGGCACATCGTGTGTCTCACTGAACACCACCACGATCTGGATGGAGGGCCACGGAGTTTCGCTAACTCCCGGGGCCACCATGCGTTTCGGCTCCCTCGGCTTCGTCTACACCGGGCCGGCGGAGTCCGTCGTCAGGCGTATGTTGGTATTTCTTAACCTCACCACTAGTGGCGCGTCTAGCGTGAGCGTGTAAGGAACACCCAGGTACACTGACGGGTGCGAACGAATCCGTAAGCGCACGGATACACCATTATAGCACTTCTCCCTCGGGAGTATTCCAAAGGGTATCGAATCCAAGGAACGGTTGGGTACTCTACGAGTGATTTATCCAAGGACACATGATCTCTGCTAAGGTAGGTGAGAGGTATGGTTTCCCTTGTAAGCACTTGGTTCTAGGGAAGTACAAGCTGCAAAGGATCTCACTTCGGACACCGGACCCTCCTGGCTATAACAGTCGGTTCACGGCAAATGGTTGCCTACACCTGTATCCGAACGTGGGGGATTCCGAAAGGGTCCAACGGCTGTCACCACCGCGGCCTACCCCAAGACAAACCGTGGGATACAAGGCAATTGAAGGATAACCCGTAGTCCAGACACCACGTCTGCATCACCCACTACTACTACAACACTTCTACGCCTGACGTCCCGCAGCAACACAATAGCACTCCATAGAAATACGGAGCGACGAACCTGCGAGTACAACTAGACCTTACCCATCATGGAATCAAGATCATACAAAAAGATATGAATGATACTTTGGTCTAAACCAGGTATGCGGAGCACTCACTATACTCTAATTGACAAGCAATCATACAAACAGAATGCAGAAGTACTTATCCAATCACAAGATCAGAGGATCGTGTCACGAAGAACACGAGCCTCTAAACGATGAACACAGAAGAACTCTAGAACATATCTGTGACAGAACCGCCCAAATTAACTCCATATTATCACCTAAACCACTCCTTTTGGTCATTAAGCGATAACATAGAGTTAACGTGTCGTCTCTGCCGGGTCAAGCCCGGTAAATCACTTATAACAAAGGATCGACATTCGTACATCAAAACTCACACGAAGGCGAGTCCAGAGATTACACCATCACAACTTATATTACATCAATTCCCTTAAGGGTTATTTTATTACAAACCGAGTTCAGTGCATAAAAGTAAATGGTTCGAGTTTAATACACATGGAAATAAAATACTACACGTCATAAGTAACATCCAAGGAGGCCATCCGAGATGTCACTAAGCACTGTCCTCCTCCCACTCGATCTCCCAATCGGGTGGGAACGATCCAGGGCACGGAAACCCATCATTCACATCACCTGAAAACATCAACAACAGCAAGGCTGAGTATACTAATACTCAGCAAGACTTATCCGTCGGTGATAAAATTCACCGAACTCCTAGACATGACAGGCTTTATGGCTGGTGGTTTATTTTGCTGAAAAGCAACAAAGAGTATGTCCTTACTTTCAAGTTTTAGCTCACAATTCTAGTTATTTAATCATTACTAGATTGGCAACTATTGCAAGCAATGTTGTGCAATACAATTAAGCAATATCCAAATTAATTCTCAATTTCATCATAAAGGGAAATGAGCTGTATGGTTAAGCAGTCCCGGATAACGGTGAGAGGCCGACGATCGATCGATTATTAACCTTGCAAGGTGGACCTAAACACACGGGAGATACACACCCCAAAAAGACAAAGAAACCAAGGGGGTGGGGCATGCACCAACCAGGCAGTTCCCAACATTCCTCGGTTCGGGAGCAGAGCTCACAGTCTTGATACAAGGCGGGAAGGTCATGGACTCCACCGCCCAACCAAGCACATGTACCGCGTGGCCTAGAACACGGGGGCCCTCCCCAAGATTAGTAGTCCAAGCTCCCTAGCCGGTTCTCAAGGTACTAAGCTTCTGGTCCCATTCCCGAACAAATGTTTAGTAAATGCGTTCAAAAGCTTAACCAAGTTGACAACCATCGACCGGAGCCGATCCCAAGCTCTTACCACATGAGCATATCCGATTAAATCTTATGATTCCAACATAAGAACCTATAGCTCGCGAGTGAAGGATTTCACTCGACTTTTACCGGGTCCTTAGAGCATGGCAACTATCGTCCTATCATACTAGTAGAAGAGCATGGGAACCTAGGATCATGCAACTAGGGTTTCATTTCAACTCCTGAACGTAAATGCACAAGCATCCATATATATAATTGCAGAAGTTAGAAATTGGGAAAATGCTTCGGTGCTTGCCTTCACTAGCACATCGGAAATCCTCCGAACTTTGGTCCGGGCCTTGTTGCACTTCCACCGCTGTTCACTCCTGCGTTAGCGAGGTCCTCGTCGCCAGGCACTAGTTCGTAGTTTCGTCCGGAGCTCTACGATATGCATATGCATGAGGTTGGTGTGTTCAAAAATAAAATAAATTCAGTTCTGAACTTAATGACAACCATGATGTGTATTGGTTGACCAAAACCATAATGAGAGTTAATATATTCAGCATACTCTTCCGGAAATTATTGATGTGTTGAAGCTTATTAAATTCCGTTCGTCGATAGTGACTGTGTACATATTTATTATCATTAAATTAACTTTACTTCACCAAGGACATGTTGCTGCCTCGGAATTTAATTTAGTGAAATTCAATCATATAAACTTGCATTGCATGTAGGTGATGGTGAGTTTTCCATTTATTCCATTTATTGAGTCTGAATTGCTTTCAAAGTTTATTTCAATAAATATAAATATAAACTGAACCAAAATACATCTCAGCCATGCACTTGATCCAAGGAGCAAGCCACTGCCCAAAACCATTTTATAGCATCAACTAAAATCAGCTTGGACAATCACACAAAACTATGCCTAACATATGAAGAATAAATCACACATAGATAAATGTACATCCTTTTGAGCTGAAACTTCACATAGGGCTAAAAGACAGCATAACAACAAGAGATATGCACTTACTCGAACAAACTTAAAGGAGCTATACTCATGAATAAACCCTAATAAATCATGGCAAATTATTTGGCTAAGCAACACATGTCAAAAACATGCATACTGTTTAACAGGAGTACATCATCATGAAATAGAGCTGTGGCAAAAAGATTGACATTATTTGAGCAACAGATTAATTTATAAAATTCAAAAACAGAGGCACTAGTATACATGATAAATAATTCATAAGTAAAGATCTACAAGACATCTATGTGCCATTTTTACACACAAGATCAGACATGGCAAGACTAGAAACATATCCAAAATTTAGTTGAAGATCATTTATAGAATTTGATTTATTTCAAATCTAGCTAAACTGATCAATTTGAATTAGTTTAAAAACTACTCAAAAATTTGAAAACTTCCTTCGTATAAAAGTTTCTCCTAGTCATGATGAGCACAGAAAAATTGAGTTTGCATTTTTAGCATTTTTCTGTGATTTATGGTTGAATTTACAAGATCCACATTTTCAAACCTAGATCTATAGATACTCTTTCAATATAGCCCCGGAATCTTACGCTAAGTCCTTCTAAAGATTTCGATCTTCACAGATCTGCCCTTGGCGGCTCAGGGGAGCTCGCCGGCGGCTCGCCGGCGGCCGGACTTGGTCGGGTGAGTGGCTAGGGTGGAGTGCATGCTCACGAGATCGATTGGTGGTCGGGTCGACGGGGGAAGCTCCGGTGATCGCCGGCGGCGAAGGCGGTCGCTGCCGCAGGTGGCTCGGGCTCCGGTGAATCGCGCGAAGAGCAATGTGTGTCCGGGAGGCTTCCACGGGGACTAGGGAAGGTGCTAGGCGGGTTAGCCGGCAGTGGCGAAGCTCGGGCGAGCGAGCTCCATGGCGGCGGCAATGGCGGACGGCGGAAGGGGAAAGCCGTGCGGGTGCTCATGGTTTCTTTTATACGGCGCGGCTTGGAGGAGGGTCCAAGGTTCCCCGAACGGATAAGTCCGCCTGCTGAACAGCTGCCCGGCCTCGGCGTCGGACACATGGCGGGCAAGTGGCGCGGCGCCTAGAGCGCATAGGCGCTCGATGGCCTAGCTCGGGAGGTGGCGGCACGAGTAGCGGCGCGGCGGTGATGAGATGAGTCGACGGCGCCGCTGACCTTCCCCTCCCGGCGTGCATCGATCGAGCTCCGCGGCGGCGATGTCGGCGATGTCGCTGAGGAGAGGAGAGGAGGGTGAAACCGGGGCGGCGTGGTTTCTGGAGGTCGACGTGGCAAGTGAAGGTCACGGCGTGACGTGGGGCCCACCGAAGTGATGGCCGGGGCACGGACGTCGGGCGTCGCGGCATGACGTCACGCGAGGCGCCGCTCTGGGCGGCCGATCCAATTCAGTGAAGGGTGGTTTGACCGATTCAAACTAAAATTTTTCAAACTAAACTTTAAATTCTCCAAAAACAAAAGTTATAGACCACCTAACCAGCTTCAACTTTCCCAAAGGTTGACCTATGAAATTTTGCCTATATTAGTCAGAAATTCAACTCCAAGTTGTTGTTTTCTCAGCCTGGTCAAACTCGTGCTCTAAGAGTTGACTGGATTTTTGAGGCTTTTCCACTCCGAATCTCAAATGCCACCAATTGAATGAAATGTGTCCCATGAAAACTGGACAACTTTCATATTGGCATAATTTTGAGTACTTCAGAAAAATTTTGAGAACAAGCTAGAACACTAAGGAGGGGTGCATGTCACTTACGGTTTGACTTAGGGTTTGAATGAGTTGACCCATAAGTGGGGGTTTGACCAAGGCAAACAATGTTTAGTGCTACTAATGGTGATGATTACTATTGCCCAAACATCCAGGATGTTACAGCCTACCCCCCTTAAAAGAAATCTCGTCCCGAGATTTGGAATTTAAAACAAAGGTAGGGTAAAGTTCTTACGGTTTCGAGCTTGTAGGAATCCCGGATATTTGGTATTGAGGAAATGTTCAGTTTCCCAAGTAGCTTCTTCTTCGGTATGATGGCTCCATTGTATTTTGTACATCTTTACTGTTTTCCTTCGAGTTTTCCTCTCCTTGCGATCCAGTACCCGCATAGGGTGATCGACTAGAGAAATATCAGGTTCGATCCACGCATTTGCTTCCTCAATGATTTCCGTTTCCGGCTCGTGGACACACTTTCTCAGTTGAGATACATGGAAGACGTCATGGACAGCAGAGAGCCGATCCGGAAGCCGGATACGATAAGCGACTGGTCCACATATTTCAGTAATCTCATATGGGCCAATATAGCGTGGGGTTAATTTTCCCTTTACTCCAAATCTTTGTACCCCTTTGGTTGGTGAAACTTTCAAATATACCCTTTTGCCAACCTGATATTCTCTTTGCGCCTTTCCTTCATCATGATAACTTTTTTGTCTCATCTGTGCGGATTTAAGATTTTCCCGTATCACCTCTACCTTTTCCTCTACTTCCTTAACCAATGTTGGGCCGAAGAACTTCCGCTCTCCTGCTTGAGACCAATTTAGAGGAGTTCGACACCTCCGTCCATAGAGGGCTTCGAATGGTGCCATTTTAAGCTAGCCTGGTAGCTATTATTATAAGAAAACTCCGCTAAGGCCAAAGATTGGTCCCAACTCTTATCGAAATGAATGATGCAAGCTCATACCATGTCCTCCACAATTTGATTGACTCTTTCTGTTTGTCCATCTGTCTGAGGATGATAGGCCGAACTACGGATCAACTTCGTTCCCAAAGACTCATGTAGTTGTTCCCAAAAACGAGCTATAAACTGAGGGCCTCTATCCGAAATGATTGTCTTTGGAATCCCGTGTAAATGTACGATACGATCAAGATAAAGATCTGCATAATTCTTAGCCGAATAAGTGGTGTTAACGGCAATGAAATGCGCGGTCTTAGTCAGTCGATCCACAATAACCCAAATGGAGTCGTGATTCCTGGGAGTAAGTGGTAATCCAACAACAAAATCCATACTGATGTCATCCCATTTCCAAAAAGGTATGGGTAACGGTTGGAGTTTACCCGCAGTCTTCAAATGACTCGCTTTTACTCTCAAGCACGTATCACACTCCGAAACGTATTTGGCTATCTCCACTTTCATGTTGGACCACCAAAAGTTCTGTTTCAAATCTTGGTACATCTTGCTACTTCCAGGATGAATCGAAAATTTGGAGAGATGAGCCTCATCAAAAATTTCCTTGCGGATAGCAGCATCTTCGGGAACCACAAGACGTTGCCCAAACCAGATTGTACCCTTCTCATCTTGACGAAAACAAGCATATTTGGGATCATTCTCGGACAGTTTCTGCTTTATGGTTTGAACACCCTCATCGACAGGCTGAGTCGCGATGATTTTATCGTACAAGGTAGCCTCAATGCTAATCGCATTTAATTCCCCTTGCGGAACAATTTCCAAAGCCAATTTCCTTAGTTCTTCACATAGTGTGTCGTTGTAAGATTCCATCATAAGGCCAGTGAGCCTTGGGCCGAGAGAGCATCTGCAACAACATTGGCTTTGCCGGGGTGGTAGTGTACCTCCAAGTCGTAGTCCTTAATGAGTTCTAACCACCTCCGCTGCCGCATATTCAAGTCGGCTTGAGTAAAAATATACTTGAGGCTTTTATGGTCGGTGAAAATATTGCAGCGGGTCCCCATAAGGTAATGCCTCCAAATTTTTAGAGCGTGAACAACCGCTGCTAACTCAAGATCATGGGTTGGGTAGTTAAGCTCATGAGGTCGAAGTGCTCTCGAAGCATACGCAATGACTCTATTTTCTTGCATGAGAACACAACCGAGACCAGTACCCGAGGCATCACAATACACGTCATATGGCTTGGAATTATCAGGCTGAGCCAAAACGGGTGCTGATGTCAGGTGTTGCTTCAAGGTGTGGAAGGCTTGTTCGCATTTCTCATCCCACACGAATTTTACCCATTTCTTCAACAATTCAGTCATAGGTTTGGCCACTGAAAAATCGGGGACAAAGCGACAGTAATACCCGCTAACCCAAGAAAGCTTCAATTTGATGGATGATTTAGGTGGCTTCCAATCCATCACTTCTTGTATTTTACTTGGGTCCACAGATATACCCTCACTCGAGATGGTGTGTCCCAAAAATTTGACACTATCCAGCCAAAACTCACATTTGGAGAATTTGGCATAAAGTTTGTGGTCTCTCAAACGTTGTAGAACAATGCGAAGGTGTTTAGCATGTTCCTTCTCGTTCTTGGAATAGATCAGAATATCATCGATGAAGACAACCACAAATTTATCCAATTCAGCCATGAACACGTAATTCATGAGATACATGAAGTAGGCGGTGCATTGGTAAGGTCAAGGACATGACTAGATACTCATATAATCCATATCGGGTGGAAAAGGCAGTCTTGGGAATATCGCACGGTCGGATTTTAATTTGATGATATCCTAACCTAAGGTCGATCTTGGAAAAGACTTTGGCTCCAACTAGCTGATCAAACAGAACATCAATGCGGGGTAGGGGATATTTATTTTTGATGGTCACCGCATTGAGAGGTCGGTAGTCCACACACAACCTCAAGCTACCATCTTTCTTTTGACGAAAAGACCAGACATCCCCAAGGTGAAGAACTTGGGCGAATGAAACCCTTGTCCTTTTAACTCAAGCCCCCTTGGGTGGCATACGGTAAGCTCTTTTCGAAACAGGTGCTGTCCCGGGCTGAAGTTCAATGACAAATTCGATGTCCCGATCGGGTGGCATACTAGGTAGGTCATCAGGAAAGACATCAGATACTCACAAACCATCGGGATATTTTCCAAGTGCGGTTATGGTGACAAAAGCACTAGGATTCGGATTCTCTCAAAGGTAAGTAGAGTGTGGAAGTCCCGACGACCGGTGAATTAATTTCTATTCTTCTTTCGATATCCAAGGTCACTTTATGTTGGGTCATCCAATCCATCCCGAATGACATCTATCCTCTAAGCCCAAGTTATAAGGTTTGTACGAATAACCTTACCACCTAGTTTCAGTGGGTACCCACGATAGCGTTGGAAGAAATGTTTCTCCCGGTGTAGCAATCTTATAGATATCCTTAACCCGAGCCGTATCTAATCTTAACTTGCTTTGTGTTTTCTCATTAATAAAGCTGTGGGTAGCACCAGAATCAAATAATATCTTAATAGGTTTGCTTGGATAGAAAATGTACCCGCCATGACATGTTGCTCCTCGGAATTCCCACCATGGTAGTGAAGTTGAGGCGCTTAACCCGCACGGCCCCGCCTCTTTCCCTTGTCCTTGTTGTCTGGTTAGAACCACGTCCTTGGTTCTGTTGGTTCTGCTTCTTTGGGTGGGGACAATCATAGGCATAGTGCCCAACGTTCCCCAGCTTGTAGCATTTGTTGTCCCTGTTGTTCCGGCAGGTGGTGAAGCATTGTGCACGGCATTACTCTTGGGAAGTAGAAGAACGCTGACCTCCCCACTGTTGCTTTTGGGGTGGCTTGGCCACCCACCTCCCAGATTTCTGGTTCCCCTGGGAACCCTGGGTAACTTTCTTCACCAGTCGGAATTTTCTGTTAGGCGCATTGTTAGAGGTGAACGCAGCCTTTCTCTTCTTTGCCTTCTGGGTCCTCTTCATAGCATCTTCCTGGGAGATGGCTAAATCCACCAGCTCATGGTAGGTCTCGGTCTTGATGGGATTGATACACTCATACAGCTCCTCATCAAGGCCACGACGGAAACGATCCATCTTTTTCTCATCCCTATCAACATGGTACCCACCATACTGGCAAAGGTTGTTAAATTTTTGTGCATACTCAAACACAGAGTCAGACCCTTGCTTCAGTGCTAGCAGTTCGTTCAGCTTTCTCTCCACCATTCCCTTGGGAATGTGGTGTTCCTTGAATGCCCTTTTAAATTCATCCCAGGTAATGACATGTCCAGCCTGCTGCATCATCTTGTAGTGGTCCCACCAGATAAGTGCAGGACCACGGAGTTGCTGTGCTGCAAAGCTAGCCTTGCGCTCCTCCGAGCATGGTAGAGTCAGCACATCAAGCTTAGCCTCGATGGCACGGATCCAAGCGTCATCTTCCAAAGGCTCATCCGCTTTAGAAAAGACCGGTGGCTTCAAGGCAGCAAATTGCTCCCACTTCGCCACACGGGGCTGCTCGTCACGTTCGCCCTGGGGTGGCTGCGGGGGCTGCTGGTGTTGCATCAGGTAGCGTATTGCTTCAGCCTGCGCCACCATGAAGGCCTCCATAGGAGTCATGTTCGGTGGCGGTGGCGGATCGTTGCTGCCACTAGCATCACCGAAACCGTTCGGATGACCGCGGGTTGGTCCCACCATCTGAAATTTGGAACTTGTATTAGCCACATATTCATAAGCTTGCTGATATAAAAATAAACAAGAAGAACATGTGGATAAAAATTCCAAACATTGCAACAAAATTTGCAGACGGGGCAGCCGCACTTGTTTTGAGCGAAAAATTCATAACTCTTTACTCGAATGTCGAACGATGCTCATCTTTGGTCAGAATAAGCGCGATTTCGTACTCTCCAACTTTGGTATTCAACTGGACCATGAATTTTGAGCTTAACGTGAAAAAAATTCACTTTTCGCCATTCTGTTTGTGCTGTTTTGCGGAAAACCGAGGTTCACCAAAACGTCCATAACTTTCAATTTATAAGAGCAATAAGGCTGAAATTTTGTGAGCACGCAAGACATGAGATTTCACACAACTTTGTTATTTATTTTACAGCCCAGATCTGATCACAACTTGGTCCATATTACATTAATTAAGCTACTGCAGAAGGTCTTACATCTCACATACAACACTTGCATACAAATACTAGAGTTCTTGGTTCACATACATAAGGGGTTATTGTAGCACCTAGCTACACAAGGGTTACTCTGTACGCTAGCCTATCCCATCCACGGACCAAAAACTAGGCTACCCGTCAGAGCATTTGTCGCCAAGGCCGAATCTCCTAAAAGTCGCCCAAGTTCCCCACAGAGGAGCCACCGCCCACGAGGAGTCAGGGGTCCTGGGGCTCCTGCACCGAGTACGAGCACCATCCTCGCTGTCCATCCCTGACTGGGCATCCTCCTCGTCGCCTCCATCGCTCCGTGGTGGTGGTGGTGCTGGCTGCTGCATCGCAATGATCGTGTCGCTGGCAGCCTGCAAGTCAAGGTCAAGCTGCTCCAACTGCTCACCCATCTGTGCAGTGCTGCCTCGGATGTGCTGCATACGCTCCATCCTTCAGCTGCTGCAGCTCTACCTGCATCTCGATCCGCTGCTCCTGCAGTCCAACCATGGTCAAGCGGGTGGCAAGCTGATCCAGCAACTGTGCATCACGAGCTCTCCACCGGGCCTCACGTGTCTCCAACTCAACGACCCTCGCTGTGCCATCACAAGGTCCCTCTCCATATCCATGTAGTTAACCGAGATGGTGCAAGTGAGCAAGACGCCACCCAACACCCCGTAGACAGGTGTGCAGCCATAGTCATGTCATGGTGGAAAGCTGCGGAGGGCACTGGGCTAGTGCGCTCAAATACCGCACCAACCCCTGCACGGTGCGGTGGGGTAGTGTGGTCAATGAGCGACGCCACGTTCCCACGCTCACGCCACGCCGAGTCTCGGGGTCCTCCGTCGGTAGCAAACCCAGAGTCAGGAACACCTCAAGGGGTGCTGATCGCAGGCGTTCAGCACTCGCAGAGCGCCACCTCGAGTGTCTCCGGCCAGCGGGCTCACCACCTCCATACCAGGTCCGCCACACCGGGTGGTCAGGTGAAGTGGCACTGATCACCCGAACACGGCAGCTAGGAATCCCCTGCAAGGACTCAGTCGCCTCGTACGTGGGCGGTGTCGCGTAGCCGGAGGTGTGAAGGGCATCCCACAAGACGCGGGCAAAACCCTCCAGTGCAGCCCGTCCTGCGACGAACCGTCCGGGCCAACCTCCCAGAAGAGCTGTATGGTTAAGCAGTCCCGGATAACGGTGAGAGGCCGACGATCGATCGATTATTAACCTTGCAAGGTGGACCTAAACACACGGGAGATGCACACCCCAAAAGACAAAGAAACCAAGGGTGGGGCATGCACCAACCGATTCCCAACATTCCTCGGTTGGGGCGAGCTCACAGTCTTGATACAAGGCGGGAAGGTCACGGACTCCGCCGCCCAACCAAGCACATGTACCGCGTGGCCTAGAACACGGGGGCCCTCCCCAAGATTAGTAGTCCAAGCTCCCTAGCCGGTTCCCGAAGGTACTAAGTTTACGGTCCCATTCCCGAACAAATGTTTAGAAATGCGTTCAAAAGCTTAACGGTGACACCCTTCGACCGGAGCCGATCCCAAGCTCTTACCACATGAGCATATCCGATTAAATCTTATGATTCCAACATAAGAACCTATAGCTCGCGAGTGAAGGATTTCACTCGACTTTTACCGTCCTTAGAGCAGCATGTCAACTATCGTCCTATCATACTAGTAGAAGAGCATGGGAACCTAGGATCATGCAACTAGGGTTTCATTTCAACTCCCGAATGTAAATGCACAAGCATCCATATATATAATTGCAGAAGTTAGAAATTGGGAAAATGCTTCGGTGCTTGCCTTCACTAGCACAGTCAGTGGTGAAATCCTCCGAACTTTGGTTCGGGCCTTGTTGCACTTCCACTGCGTTCACTCCTGCGTTAGCGAGGTCCTCGTCGACTTAGGCACTAGTTCGTAGTTTCCGTCTGGGAGCTCTACACGATATGCATATGCATGAGGTTGGTGTGTTCAAAAATAAAATAAATTCAGTTCTGAACTTAATGACAACCATGATGTGTATTGGTTGACCAAAACCATAATGAGAGTTAATATATTCAGCATACTCTTCCGGAAATTATTGATGTGTTGAAGCTTATTAAATTCCGTTCGTCAATAGTGACTGTGTACATATTTATTATCATTAAATTAACTTTACTTCACCAAGGACATGTTGCTGCCTCGGAATTTAATTTAGTGAAATTCAATCATATAAACTTGCATTGCATGTAGGTGATGGTGAGTTTTCCATTTATTCCATTTATTGAGTCTGAATTGCTTTCGAAAGTTTATTTCAATAAATATAAATATAAACTGAACCAAAATACATCTCAGCCATGCACTTGATCCAAGGAGCAAGCCACTGCCCAAAACCATTTTATAGCATCAACTAAAATCAGCTTGGACAATCACACAAAACTATGCCTAACATATGAAGAATAAATCACACATAAATCACACATAGATAAATGTACATCCTTTTGAGCTGAAACTTCACACAGGGCTAAAAGACAGCATAACAACAAGAGATATGCACTTACTCAGCAACCAAACTTAAAGGAGCTATACTCATGAATAAACCCTAATAATCCATGGCAAATTATTTGGCTAAGCAACACATGTCAAAAACATGCATACTATTTAACAGGAGTACATCATCATGAAACAGAGCTATGGCAAAAAGATTGACATTATTTGACCAACAAATTAATTTATAAAATTCAAAAACAGAGGCACTAGTATACATGAAAAATAATTCATAAGTAAAGATCTACAAGACATCTATGTGCCATTTTTATATACAAGATCAGACATGGCAAGACTAGCAACATATCCAAAATTCAGTTGAAGATCATTTATAGAATTTGATTTATTTCAAATCTAGCTAAACTGATCAATTTGAATTAGTTTAAAAACTACTCAGAAATTTCAAAACTTCCTTCATATAAAAGTTTCTCCTAGTCATGATGAGCACAGAAAAATTGAGTTTGCATTTTTAGCATTTTTCTGTGATTTATGGTTGAATTTACAAGATCCCTGTTTTCAAACCTAGATCTATAGATACTCTTTTCAATATAGCCCCTGGAATCTTACAGCTAAGTCCTTCTAAAGATTTCGACCTTCACAGATCTGCCCTTGGCGGCTCAGAGCTCGGCCGACTCGGACGGACTTGGTCGGGTGAGTAGCTAGGGTGGAGTGCATGCTCACCAGAGATCGATTGGTGGTGACGGGGTCGACGGGGGAAGCTCCGGTGATCGCCGGCGGCGAAGGGGGCGGTGCTGCAGCCGCGGCTCCTCCCGGTGGTCGCGGTGCGAAAGAGCAATGTGTGCAGGGAGGCTTCCACGGGGACTAGGGAAGGTGCTAGGCGGGTTAGGCCGGCGTGGGCTTCGGCGGCGAGCTCCATGGCCTTGATGGCGAGCAGCGGAAAGGGGAAAGGCCGTGCGGGTGCTCGGTGGTTTCTTTTATAGTGGCACGGCTTGGAGGAGGGTCCAAGGTTCACAGGAGCGGATAAGTCCGCCGTCTGGTGGGCCGGCCTCGGCGTCCGCGGCGCGCATGGCGGCAGCGCGGCGTGGCAACTAGGCGCCTAGGCGCATAGCGCTCGATGGCCTAGCTCGGGAGGTGGTGCGGCACGAGTAGGCGGCGGCGGTGATGAGAGAGTCGGAGCGCCCGTGACCTTCCCTCGGCGTGCATTGCATCGAGCTCGCGGCGGCGATGGCGGCGGCGTGTCGGCAAGCCAGCGGAGGGAGAGAGAGAGGAGGGTGAAACCGGGGCGGCACGTGGTTTGGAGGTCGGCGTGGCAAGTGAAGGTGGCCGGCGTGACGTGGGGCCCACCAAAGTGACGGACGGGCACACGAGGCGTCGCTGACGTCGCGACGCGAGGACACACCGCTACCGATCAATTCGATGAAGGGTGGTTTGACCGATTCAAACTGAAATTTTTCAAACTAAACTTTAAATTCTCCAAAAACAAAAGTTATAGACCACCTAACCAGCTTCAACTTTCCCAAAGGTTGACCTATGAAATTTTGCCTAGATTAGTCAGAAATTCAACTCCAAGTTGCTGTTTTTCTCACCGTCAAACTCGTGCTCGAGAGTTGACTGATTTTGAGGCTTTCCACTTCAAATCTCAAATGCCACCAATTGAATGAAATGTGTCCCATGAAAACTGGACAACTTTCATATTGGCATAATTTTGAGTACTTAAGAAAAATTTTGAGAACAAGCTAGAACACTAAGGAGGGGTGCATGTCACTTAGGGTTTGACTTAGGGTTTGAATGAGTTGACCCATAAGTGGGGGTTTGACCAAGGCAAACAATGTTTAGTGCTACTAATGGTGATGATTACTATTGCCCAAACATCCAGGATTTTACAATATCACCCATGTATGAATACGACTTTAGTCTAATTGTAATATAACGAAATACTCACTTTAGTCTAATTGAAGAACAGTATCACTCACGTGGTACAAAGAGATGATGAACGAAGAACGGATCATCACATCTCCCTTCTACTCACCCACACTCTCTTCTCTCTACCTAGCACTACCTAAGCTAGATCTTCCTCACACTCATATTCCTGGTGGGATGAGGTTTCACCTCCACCAAGGAGGAATGAGAAGGAGGAGAGGAGGCTAAGGTAAGAAGTTGCCTTCAAGTGTGTTGTCCTATTCTTACCCCCCTCTCCTTCTATTTATAGGCGCGCACCAAGGCCAAGTGGAGCGAGACACCCGGGATGGCCTCTAGGACCAATAGGAGACCACCACGTGGAGGCACAGGATCACCGACCAAAGGTCGGTTGCCGATCCTGTGGTCGGCGGATCCCCACGTGGCCCGCCTCGGCACTGCTTTCTCGAGCGGTGAGGTCGGTTCGGTGTACACATGTGTTGGAGGCGGTTTAGGCGCTCGTGGGCCCATGGATCCATGTGAGGTACGTGTGGCGATCTCTGATTCGCTGAGGCTCTCTCTCTTAGATTGGTGACATCATTGATCCAGGGGATGCTTGCATGGCAGCTCCTCATTGGCTGAGCCTGAAGTGCTAGGATCAAAGAGGCACGCTTTCTCCTCATTTCTTATGCTAAACACCGCATTCATCTTTATCTGACCACTTGTGGAAATTGTCGGTTTAAGGCCCTATTCTAGTGTGGATGCATGATTCTCATGTTGAAATGCAGGGATTGACGGCCCTATATTAGGTACTTAACAGCCGTCAACAACTCACCCACACTCGCCCTTTGCTCGTCCCGAGCAATAGGGACGAGATTGAGTGGGTTAAACCATGGGTATGAAACATACATAAGAATTATTCCAGGTCATACCTTGCTCTTGTGAACTTTGTGGAGTGGCTACCATGCCATCTTGGGTAGTTGATAAAAGGAATGAACATGAATCGAATCCCCCAGACATCTGAGGGTAAGCACTTGGGGTTTTTTTTCAAGATTTTTGAGAAAAGCACGCTCTGCCTTCTTCTTTGATTCTCTCAGGTCGCTCAATGTGTATATGTCCTTACCTGGGCATAACTGCCTTAAATCTATCCTATTTCTAGCAGGCTTATGTGGAGCTCAGGGTAGGATATTAATAGTAAGGCATACTTGCATTGCATGTATTGCAAAGTAAAAAACTGGATCCAAAGAGTAAATCAAGTCATACAGTCAGATCAAGAAGTGCACGTGTATGGATGTGATGGATATGGTAAGGTGGATACTAGGCTCGGAACGGGTGCTAGATATTACCATATATATGATGAATGTTGTGGTGGTGGTAAGGTGGACACTAGGCCCGGAGCGGGTACTAGTTATTACCACCAAATTTATTGGAACTCCTTTTTGCGTGATCACATCTCTCTCCTTTTCCTTCTTTATTTTCGACATGGGCTATCCTTCTCTTTTTTTTCATGCCTTAGGCATTTTTTTTCTTTTTTTTCACTCATGCTTTGAGCATGGTGTTTTTTTCATAGGCCATGTCTCTTTTCTTCTTTTTTTTCAAGGATACTTTTAGAGAGAGAGGTCACACCACACATGGAGCTTTATTTTTATGGAATGAATGGATGTACAATCGACTTCCAAAGGTAGAAGTATAGCAAGGGGGTATGGTGTGCACATGGATCTTGATCATGAAAGCATGAAAAGAATTCTCATAGGGTCACAGAATTTGACAAAGCTCAAAGCGATAGCAAGCAGCATATGAGTATAAGGTTTTCAACTAGTAACATCATATGGCTTTGGTAGGACTGGAACATATCAAAGAAGAGCTGCAAGAGCGTTCTCTTTTTTTTTCAAATAAACCCAAGAACTTAAACCTTCAGAGTTGAGATCATTTCTTCAAGCCATATCTCTCTTGTCAACCACTTAGATAAACATGTTGTCCTTATAAAGATATGGTTCACAAGCCTCAAGAGTATAGACTAGGGATAGAACTTATGCATGCCAACCACAGGTAGGAGCAAGCATCACCATAGAATTCTCGAGTCGCTCATAAAAGGTTTTATAAAAGAGCATAACGAACTCAAGCATCATGGTTGAATGGGGTAGAGATGCAAACCAGCGCTGGTTGTTGATGCGGACCGAACGAGGTTTTTCGTGATGTGAACCATGTGTCTCCGTTCAGGTTCTTTAAACACAAGTGATCGTAGCGCTGTGCGAGCGTGGTGTGGGTACAAATATCCATCGTGTTCACATTTGAAGAGTGCGTCTCTCCCCCACACTATCTTGTACCTGGGTGAGTTCTTCAAGACAAACAACAAAAATAGAAACAAACGACACATATGCGACTCAACCGGGTTATATGACCGGTGGAGCCAAAATTATTTTATTCAAGTTCATAATGAAATAGGTGCTTACACACATGATGGAAATAAAAATTGAAAGGGAAATAAACATAGAAGGAAATAAATTAAACTAAGCGCCTAAGGAAAATGGAAAGTGGGCGTAGCCCTCTATTCCGCGTCGTAGAGGTCCTCGTGCCCTGTGGCCTCAAAGAGGCGCCTCATCTTGGCACACAGGCCACGACGAAGGTCGCGGAGGTCATCCCTCAGCTCAGCGAGGTCCATCTTTTTGTTCTGCACTAATGGACTCCAGCTTCTTACACTTCTTTCCCAGTTCTTCCACCAACGGGGCCATCCGGGCAGAGGGAGTCTTAGGAGATCACTCGGTTGCCCGAGTCTTTTCCCTCGACCTCCTGGGTGCCCGTGGTGTGGAACTGCCCGGCCTCAAAGTCCTCGTCGATTGCCTCCGAGTCAACTCGGGTACCTTTCCTGCTGGTGCTGCCTGGGCTAGGGAACCTGGGCTTCCCAGGCTAAGGGGCAGGCGGAGGAGACGTCAGAGCAGCGGGGATTGGTTGGCCCTTCGCTCCTGAGGCTCCTGGAGCGTCGGTCCGAAACAGTGGAACCACCGGTGGCGGCGGGATCACCACGGGTTTCGGTCGAATCCCCACTCCCCTCTGGTAGGGGCTACTGGCACATCCTCGCGCCTTCCTCGCCTTTCCAGGCGAAGCAGATCGACTTGAGGAGCGAGGGGCCAAAGGCACGAAGGGCTGGACCACTACCCCCTTAGCAACTGAGGGTCCTTCCCTGGCTGCCCTCGATCCTTGGCCTTCTGTCGGAGGATGGGAAGCGAGCGGCCGCACATCAAGAATGCACACAACCTCCATGGGTGCTGCCTCTTTCGGAGACGCAGCAATGGCAGGGACGTCTCCTTTGATGGGCTCCGTAGAGGGGGACTCTGCGGGGTAAGGAATGATGCTCTTGTTGGCCATAGCGATTGCTGTGGGAAGGAAGGAGCAGGAGGGTGGAGTTCTGCGTGGCTCGAAATCCATCATGCAGCGAGGAGGAGATCTCTGGAGGACGAAGGGAGGCACACGCGAAAGGGGAGAGGCGGCGGCGCCCGGGCTGGGTCGACCGAACCTAGTGGATCGGTCGAACCCATATGGGCCCCTCTGGGCCTCCCCTTTGGCTTGTGGGTTCTAGCAAGGCTCACGGCCTCAGGACCAGGTGTCCCGCAGATTTTGAGGTTGGAGGATCCAGTAATGGCTAAGACAAGATGTTGAGCATAAATGCTCTCACTCCTCTTTTAGCATTACTCAAACCTCCTCCCGCATAAATAGTGCGGCGTCGGGGGGTTGGACCCTATCTCTGGAAGCAAGGCTCAAAAGTACTCGAACCCCAGATCAAGCGAATGGGGTTCCATGGGTCGGAGGAACATTCGAGCCTTCGGTCAAGAGAAGCAAACTTTGCAGTTCATTCTCTCCTTGGGTTGCCACAGATTCTCACCCTCACTAACGCGAGGACAACACGTGGGCCAACCCAGCTTCCAACGGAATTGCAAGGGGTAGGAATGCAACCACCCTTTCGTAGGGCATCGGTCAAGTCAGAGTATTAGAATGGGATTTATGCCTACTGAGCTTGATCGGCATCGGTCCTAGCTGAGCTTGTGATGATGAGATAAGTTGCTCGGCTGGACCGGTATAAAGCGGTGCTTTCCAAGGCCAGAAATTTAGGGACTTGCAATCCTGAGGCCAGTGTCTTGACCCGACCCTTGGTGTGGCAGCACCTCAGGCTGAGTCTTGACATAAAGCACAAAACATCCATCGTAACCTCTCCCGGAAAGTCGTAGTCGAAGTCGTGATAGTTGTTCTCGCCAGGAACAACCACCCTCCTTTGATTACTTCTTTCCTCCTTCCTTCGAGACTAATTCTCGAAGGTAAGGGTTTTCAGAGAAGAAACGATGAGGGAACCTAAGGGCAGAACTCACACTAGGTGCTCTTTCCCAAAGATTCCTGCTAGTCAAGAATGACACCTTCGACAAGAGTGTAGAGAAGGTTGGTATGTATGCTCGAGCTCTCTCGAAGATGGGCCTAGGCAACTCATTACTACGATTGGCTACCTCGATGCTCAGGACGGGTGGGGAGCTGAAATCCCGGAGTTTTTCTAGAATTTCCTTTCCTTGCTCCGGCTCTAAGAACACAGAGGTGCCTCCTGACATGGCATCAAGCGTCATGCCACTATCCCTTAGCAAACCAAACCGGAAATGCTGCAAGAGCACCAGTGCAGCGGATCAAGGATCGGCATGACTCGGTCATAGAGGCAAAACGATGCCATGCCATGCCTAGAGATTCCTTCTCTCTTTGTTGGAAACTGAGGATCGCCATTCTTAGGGAAATGATATGCCTCAAAGGAAAGAATCGGGTGCAAAAAGCTACTCTCAATGCTCCCCAATTGAGGTGATTGTGCCCAAAACAATGGTACCAAGTTCTCGCTCCC
Organism: Cenchrus purpureus; assembly: GCA_022644695.1. NCBI lineage: Eukaryota > Viridiplantae > Streptophyta > Magnoliopsida > Poales > Poaceae > Cenchrus > Cenchrus purpureus. The sequence goes on along the minus strand of CP053457.1, from coordinate 10,049,337 downwards.
CCCGAGAGGGAGAATGGGAACAAGTTCCTCCTAAAAACATCCTGTGTCGCCCCGGTCTTACCCTGGGTAGAGCACAGTTGTTCAAAGTCTCTCACATGGGCGTAGGGATTTTCATGATTTTCCCCTGAGATGGAATTGTTCTCAACTAGCTTAATGATGGATGGATGAACCATGCAGGGTGTTAAGGAGACGAGTCGCCTCCACAAAGTTGATTCCATTGGTTCACTCATAATGAGCGGAAGGTGTGTACAAGGATAACCTTCCTGGGGTAACGGGGGTAAAGGTAGAAACAAAGAAGGAAAACAAAAGATACGAGGATAATCGGGTTCGTAGATTCTTGACAACCGTTCCCCAGCAATGGCACCAGAAATGCTTGTTGGTATTTCTTAACCTCACCACTAGTGGCGCGTCTAGCGTGAGCGTGTAAGGAACACCCGAGTACACTGACGGGTGCGAGCGAATCCATAAGCGCATACACACCGTTGTAGCACTTCTCCTGGGAGTATTCCAAAGGGTATCGAATCCAAGGAATGGTTGGGTACTCTACGAGTGATTTATCCAAGGACACAGGATCTCTGTTAAGGTAGGTGAGAGGTATGGTTTCCCTTGTAAGCACTTGGTTCTAGGGAAGTACAAGCTGCAAAGGATCTCGCTTGAGACACCGGACCCTCCTGGCTATAACAGTCGGTTCACGACAAATGGTTGCCTACACCTGTATCCGAACATGGGAGATTCCGAAAGGGTCCAACGGCTGTCACCACCGCGGCCTACCCCAAGACAAACCGTGGGATACAGGGCAATCGAAGGATAACCCGTAGTCCAGACACCACGTCTGCACCACCGACTACTACTACAGCACTGCTACGCCTGACGTCCCGTAGCAACACTATAGCACTCCGTAGAAATACGGAGCGATGAACCCGCGAGTACAACTAGACCTTACCCATCATGGAATCAAGATCATACAAAAGATATGAATGATACTTTGGTCTAAACCAGGTATGCGGAGCACTCACTATACTCTAATTGACAAGCAATCATACAAACGGAATGCAGAAGTACTTATCCAATCAACAAGATCAGAGGATCATGTCACGAAGAACACGAGCCTCTAAACGATGAATAGAGAAGAACTCTAGAACATATCACCCATGTATGAATATGACTTTAGTCTAATTGGAATATAACGAAATACTCACTTTAGTCTAAATGAAGAACGTTATCACTCCACGAGGTACAAAGAGATGATGAGCGAAGAGCGGATCATCGCATCTCCCTTCTACTCACCCATAC